>JAOPJI010000037.1:682867-701360 GCA_027122695.1 Merluccius productus | reverse complement strand
AATCAGAGGCAAGTCATTTAAATGTCATGAATATTCATGAGTAAGAGCCGAAAACCTCTCGTTCTTCCCCGCCCACCACCTCCTCCAAACTAGAACAGCCTGAAACAGGCGCACCAGAGCATTTTTTTCACCAAAACCGCCTCACAGGGCATTCATTAATACTAGAGACCACTGCAAAATTAATGAAAAAATGATGAAATGAGACCTTTAAGACGATGTAAAGGCCATACAAACAAACAGATAGTGTTCTCAAATAAGAATTGATGGCTCATTGGTAAGCGCTCATGCCTCGTTGGTACGAGGTTCTGGTTTCAAGTCTCACAGGGGCCTGTGTAATTATAATTGTCTAGAGAAGGAGTTGGTTTTGAAATGTGCTTATAGATTATTAAAGGTATTAATTAGGAGTTGCAATGGAAGAATCGTCTGGGTTTTAGGGTTTGGTTTTAGGGTTTGGTTTGAGGTTAGGGAATCTTTAAACAATAATGTAAGTACATGTAAGACAAGGTCAACAATTCATCTGGCATGGGCAAAAATATAGACGTCTAATAGATGTCTAAAAACGTTGAAATATAGACGGCTAATAAAAGGCTAAAAAACTTTGAAATGTAGATGTCTCAAAAACATAGAAATATAGACGTCTAGGCTTTAGGGTTTGACTTTATGGTTTGGTTTTAGGTTCTGGTATTAAAGTTAGATTTTCCAAAACCTTCAAGAAAAATCTATCCAGACTGACGTCCAAGATGCAAATGTATTCAGCAAGCCAAATGAGAGCTGTGTACCAAGTTTCAAAATGGTTTGTCAAATGGGACGGTGGGACAGTTTAAGTTTGACTTCATAATGCCCCCTTTGACCAAAGTAGCTCCACATCCTTTGGACACCTGCTTACTCTGGGGTTGTTGTGTGTGCCAAATATTTTGACCTCTGACCCTTGTACTCTCTCCATTGAAAAGTAAACTAGATGCTCTGACTTTTTAATGTATTCCTACGGGGAGATTTGTATAATTGGCAAAACGTATATTTTCGGTAATAATAATAATAATAATAATGACAATAATGATAATAATAATAATGATAATAATAATAACAATAATAATAATAATAATAATAATAATAATAATAATAATCATCATTTTTATTTTTTGAAAATCAAATTTTGAAAATCAAAATACAAGCAGATGATAAAAAGATGATAAAAACTGTAGGAGATACGTGCCACAAATCAGGCAGAATAATACAAATAAAATCAAAAAGTGTGTTTGCCTTGCAGTCACACTAAAAATTTCTTGTCTGGCATATACGAGGCAATGTCTCACTTGGGAAGCCACATAACCTCAGGCATCTCTGATATGCATCGACCACAGACGCAGAAATACAAGATTTTGAGGCCATAGAAAAAAAGCACAACGAAACAAAGCTAAAATTGTCAGCCGTGGAAGCCCTCGGCTGTCTGGACTTCCCCAAATGAAAGCAACACACCCTTTGGGGATGGCTACTTTGGTTTCCGTGGATACAGGCTGCTCTCTGATGCCTGAACTCAAGAGCCGATCACGCCGCTTAATGGATGAGCCATCCGTCGCTCATTTTTCCTTATTAGTGGACCACTAAGCAGTCCGCTAGCTCTGTTATATCACTTCTTCCAACAAAGGCAGACCTCAACGACGCTGCACTCTATCTTTAGTTTTTATGACTTTGCTTACTTTGCCATGGCTTTAAGAAGTATATGTCCCTTTCTATTTCTACTGCTGAACAATTTGGAAGACAAGTGAGGAGCTGAGGAAATACTAGCTATTAGTCTTTATATAAATCACTGTTGTTGTGAAATGTCTCAAGGACCCTATGTGGTATCGTGGTGGTATGTGTCCGTCTGTCTGTCTGACGGGGTTGAGAACATCAAACATGCATTAGCATGTGGTGAACCACAGTGCCAGCGAGAGATACTGTATGTTTGCTTATGTTGCTCTGGGAAGGGAAGTCTGTTTATTATGGCGTGTTAAGAGTTACAGCCATGTTAATGGCTGCGAGACAGTCAGAGAATTGTAGTTTGCGCAACGAAACGTGTCACAAAAAAGTAAACGTTCCTCCTCTCAATCATACCGTTATTTATGTGCAGAATGAAATTATATTGCCATTACATCTACTGTGGAAAACCATCACTATTTTTAATATTTCATATTAATATATATGAATATTTCATTCCTGCATTAAAAGCTCATTATGGGGGGCAAAGGGTTAAGTATAGGATTTGATGTTCTGTCTCCTCAACCTCTAAATGCCCCTAACCCAAAGCCAAGTCATCAGTCACTTCCTGCCACCTGATTACATGCTTATCATATGCTTTATTCATATTCTAACAACAAACAGAGAATGGACCATATAAAAAAAAGGAAATTATTAAATCAAAATATTTGTACAAACTCCCTCAATATGTACAGGTCTGTGTGTGTGTGTGCGCGTGTGTGTGCGTGTGTGTGTGTGTGTGCGTGCATGCATGTGTGTGTGCCTATGTGTATGTTTGCTGTATTTTTGATATTCATGGTAACCACCGGGGTGGGGGTTGTCTGGATACTTTCTATGTGTTTTCGGTGCCCTTTACTGAGATAGCACTCATTTACAAAAGGAGAATCCATAACCTGGATGCTGTACTTCTATCCCTGTTCTACATTTAATCAATGGTTCCTCCACAGTGCATTTCACCCTGCAGGAGGACGGCAGCAGAGAGGCGGTGCTGCGCTTGTTCTCAGGTGCGGCTCACAGCTCTCCCTTCTACATCTGTTTCATTTCACACTCGCGAGACAATTTAGACTGCTGTGTGTGTGTTTGTATATAAAGGCTGAACTGTGTGCCATGGCGGTCTCCATGTGTGTGTGTGTGTGTGTGTGTGTGTGTGTATTTTAGATTTGTATCTGTGCGCCGTGCTGATCTGCTCCCTGGGCCTCCTGTCCATCTTCTTGTTCACGCTGGTTCTGGGCTGCCAGCACCTCCTCAGGAGAAACCATAGACTCAAAGGTACGGCTCCTCATCTCCTTCTCTTTTCCTAATTTCACTCTCTTTTATGGACCTTGTGTTTGCTTTTATGCAAACACGGTGAAGATAGACACTTATATTTAGTGAAGTTAGGCTGATAATAAAAGCTGCCTGAGGTTGACAATTGCAATTGTTTGCCGCTTAATACACCGAAGCCAAATGCTACATTGGGCTCATCCGGGATTTGAACCCATGACCTCTTGCAGATCACTGTGTTGATTTCCTCTGCTTGTCTCCTCCTACAGCCAGTTACCTTCTGGTTAAGTGTCCAGAGAGCAGGTGAGTCTTCCCCAAATCCACCCAAGTGGTCCATCTTGGATTCAAATCAAACTTGTTTTTGTTTTGTTCACAATACTGACCACAGCTGTCCTCTGTCCTCTTTAGCTCTGGGGAGACGGTGACTGGCTCCACCTGCTCCTCAAGCTCCTCTCCTAGAACACAGAGGAAAGAGTCGATACGAACGCCTCATAGCAAGGCCCGGCCCAAAGCAGCACCCATGCCTCCCCAGCCAGAGGAGCCACCGCTACCACCGCCGCACATGCTGACGAAAGGTAAAAGGGTTAAATTCACTTTAATGTTATACGCTCTTTTAATCTTTAGTCCAATAACAATGACCATGGCTACATCTTATGGTTTGATTTATGATGGCTGGAATAGAAACGTATCGGGTATCCAAGGTTATTGCCTGAGAGGTCAATTTACCTGTCAATAAGGCAAAAAGAAATACAGTGGTTTTATATTCTGTGTTACTCGTCCAAGGGAAACAACCTGAATGTCTACTCAAGTTGTCCATAGGCGGAATGGAATGACATGCAATATCCACAGCCTAATGTAATTGTAGTCCTTGAAACAGACAGTACAGTTATGGAAAAATACAGATTGGCAGTGAGTTTGCTGGAAGGTTTGAATCTGAATCTGTCTGTGTATTGAGAGAATTAAAGTCAACACCAACGATGGAAAGATTTGGAGAGAAGTGCAATGACGCATATCCCCATTCTGTGCAACACAAGAAGATGACAGTTGAGCATTTTAATGAGTCAAAGTCAACCTCCCAAGGTGGTTGTTTGTAGCTTGATGTGGGTTTTGTGTGTTGCAGTGCCTGTTGCTCCACAGAGGCTTCGCAAGCCCAGAAGACTAAAGAACCAAACCAGGAGGTCCAATCCCGTAAGACCACTGTTCGCCCACACCATCAGCAATCACAAACCTCTGTAAAAACTTTGCTTGCAGGACTGCTCACTAAGTTGCACATTTTATATAACTTGGCTCATGTGGACAATTGAGTTTTGTGTGAAATTGGGACACTGAATGAACAAGGAGCTGGTGTGATTGTACATGCTTAGAATTTGCCTGTACTTTACCACCACACGCAATGGCGATTCGTTATTTAATTGTAACATGTTGGATAGTGCTGCTTTTCAAAGAAACCTTTCTCTGCAAGCACAAGTAATACCATATGGATGTTGAAATAAAAGGTCTGAAAGCAAGACATCATTATTAACATTCCTTCCACAGAACAGAATAAATGTTTACATTCTGATGGCGAATATTCCTCCCATCTCGTCTTATCACCTTGGCTCCCCTCCCTCTCTCCCTTTCTCCCTTTCTCTCTCTCTTTCTCTCTCTCTCTCTCTAGCAGAGAGACTACCAGGAGGACAGTCTGACGTACGCAGAGTTGGAGCTGGTCAGACCCCACCCTGAGCGCCCCGTCTCCTCCCCAACAGGCCCGGCCGAGACCCCCACCCCCAACACCATCACCTCCACCACCACCTCCACCATCATCACCACCATGGACGCCAACACGGACACCGTATACGCTCAGATCCTCTTCCAGGAGAAGCAGCTGTAAACACATCATCATCATCATCATCATCATCATCATCATCATCATCATCATCAAGTGTGGAGATAGGAGTGATCTTTCTGGTTCTCCTGGTGAGGCCACCGGTCCTAGATCTATCTACAGACATTCAAAAGACTATTTATTAACTAATACGGCATTTAGCCTCCCTCCCTCCCTCCCTCCCCCCCTCTTCCCTTTCTTTCAATATGTCCTTAATTTCTTTCCTTTTTTCCTTCCGTAAATGCTACAAACTTTGTTGGCTAAAGCGATGCTTGGCCTGAGCTGTGCTGTTTGCGGTTGCCCTTCGATTGCTGCAGTTTGAGTTTTTTTTTATGGCCATTGTTTTGGGGGTTGTTTTTTTGTTGTTCTCCAGCCTGCATGCCAGATGTTTGTGTGTTTAGGAATGCTTGAGTAGTTCCAGTAAAGCATTGCTGTACAAAGCCATGACAGATGCCAAACTCAATCCTCTTGTCCAAGCTTACTGTCCTTCTGAAAGGTGTTTTTTGATTTTTACACCTCTTGAAATGTGTACATAACTTTAACACTAAAGCGTATAAAGAAACATTATTGGTTGTATGTAAATATCTAAGCAAACAAACTTGTTTTCTCTTGGTAAGGTGAGCCATGTATAGAAAAAAGATAGCAAATGTCAACATCAAAGTACAGGACATACGTTGCATGAAAATTAGCATTCTGCAGGCAGGCGTGCGTCCCGCTCAACTGCCCAGGTAAAGGTGAAGGGTTGAAGCCATTTTGTGAAGGTCAGTTTGTGAAAAATGGAATGAAGATGAAAGGTGTGTAAAGAGGAGGGTAGATGATGTTTGTCCATAGCACACTCCTCATGGTAGTGGAGGGAGAGAGAGGGGGAGAGAGAGAGAGATGCCATCATCCCCCCACACACACAGACACACACACACAGTTGAAACTCACTGACTAGGATGAACCCGCTAATGACTGCATTTACTCAAATTAGACTAATTGTAATTGTGCTTAATAATTAGCTTTACAGTGTATTATAATTGGGTTATCCTACAAGATGGTTCTGCCTAGGTGCAATAATTTATTTGATTTAATTATTCTGAGCAACCCCGACGGCTTGACATTTCATATCGTAAAAAGCGGCGATGTGGAGAGAATGGAGATGGCCATTGTCTTTAGAGAAGGTCACCGCTCGCTCTCTGGGAAAATTATGAGCACTATTTTCCAGTCTATTAAGCCACTCCACTTAGCACAATTAGCTGCACACACAGAGGTTAAAGAGAGGGACCTCTGCCTTCATGAGAGAGCGAGCAATGGTGCACATAAAGAGAGAGAGAGCGAGAGAGAGAGGCAAACTATCCCACTTCATATTAACTCCTAGATGTATAGATGAGTGTTTGAACTTAATTCGGTAAACCGTTAACAAGATAAGTATCTAACTAAAAAAAGGAAGGAAGTGGATGCTTGTCTTCACATTGGCCACAAAAATGTGTTCCCGCGGCAACGGCAGTGATTACGGGATCATGTTTGATTTAGTTGAGGAGGAGTTTGGGCTGTTTTGTGTGGTTGAAAAAAACAAGCCTGTTCTACGAAAAAGGGGGGGGGGGGCGGACCTGTTAAACATATGTTTATGAATTATCAACACAGAGTAATGAGTAGTTTGAAGCACATCTCATGAGAAAAAGTGTTGAGCGTAACTCTTAAGAATTCAAATATTGAAATGGGAGTAAATTTACTACAAACGTCATCGCAAGACCAAAATAAAAAACATGTTGCGGAGAACAACAGTTGAGGCGCGTCAACATTTCCCTCGAGAACATCTTGAATCTCTTGTGCCACACCACAGTCACATCTGATGACAACTATGGCCTACAAGCTCCAAATATCGCAGCACATTATGCCAAGACACAGGCCTTTTGTAAAGGAATGGTAAGGAGATGAAAGATAAGATAATAAGTTAACTTTCAGCTAAGCATTCTGTGGTTCTCTGAGGAAATCAGAGAGGGGGAGAAGCACATAGGAAAAACATAATGAATGGAGAGGTCACGAGACGAAACTGTGACGTTCATGTGTTATTGGTGATGCTAAATGTGAGAAGAACAGCGTGCTTGTGTAGAAGTAAGCAGAGAGTAAAGGTCATCTCAGCCAGCGGCCGTGGAGGACCAGGTGTGCAAGTCTTGTTTAGGGGTGGACTATGGGTCATGTGTTACCGTAGGAGGGTGTTCTGAGTTAGACTGGACAATGCACTATGTTAGCTAGCAAATATAATGTAGAATATGATATGGTAATGTCATTTTTTACATCAACTCTATGCTTTTATACGTGGATACGAAGATATGATTTGATTGAAATTATTTTCAAATATTTCATTTATTATTTGACTGTGCTATATTTATATACCGGTACCTTGGTCATTCACTCATTATAATCCCTAGAGTAGGGGTAAGGCTTAAGTGCCTTGCTCAAGAGCATGGACATTTCCCAGCCAATGTACATGTATAACCTGGGATACAGTCATTTCAAGATATTTCAACAAAATCTTCCTTCCAGTAGAATTGCTCTGACTCTCCTTCAGGAGACCTCAGATTTGAGTGAAAATATTTTACTCACATTTGTTACACTTGAGTCACTGAAGCAGATTTAGTCAAAATCAATCAAGATTTATTCAAATTTGTTCAAATCCATTATTTACAAATATATAAAGAGAATAAAATACATTGTGATAACATTTTCCAGCCCCTTTTCATTTAAGAATTAAAAAATAAACACACTACAGATATTCTGTATTGTTCATGTTATCTGTACATAAAAAAACATACTGTGCTTACTATTACATAACATCCTCTACTTCAAAGACCTGATTGCATCATTTCAGGGATTTTAAATTCATCCAATATAAAACCTGTGTCCTCGTTGGACGACACACAACCGCACACAAAACACAGACACACCTGATCCTGAGGTGCTGTGAATACTGACATTGTGATCATTAACGTGAAGATAGCGGGAAGGTTTCTCCTCTCGCTCGGTGTGTGGAGCGATGGAGGGGGACTCATAATGGCGGACGGATCTAAACGCCTTCATCCTCTCATGAGCAGATCCAAGTGAAGACCCTCCCCCACGCATCTCCGGCCAGCAGAGTAACATGGCTCCTGCAGATAGAGAAGAGTGTGAAGTAATCATCACCAGAATAATAATCATCACTATAACCATAATTGTCATCATAATCATAACAATCTTCCGTAACCTTTTTTTTTTTTAAACAAAATGATTTAAGTAACTCAAATTTACAGAACAAATAGAAAATCAATACAAAACACTACGATAAAACTATTTATCCCAGGAGAGAAATTCAGAAGCAAAAGTAAAAAACACAATGCAAATTGTAAAAACAGGAATGTAAAATAAATTGAGCAATATACAGTATATCTGTGCACACAATATATATTAATGAACTAGATCAGTCTTCGCCTCCTCTTAATGCATTCTTCTTGATGTGGCTCACTTCTGCCTTTCTTGTGATTAATCTGCCTGTTCCATCATAAGACATAACTAATAATGAAGAGCGGGCGATGATGTGAGTACCTGGACATGGCCAGGGTGGTGATGGCCGGGGCGGTTTTGTTCCGGCGTCTCGGCGAAGCCTGACTGCGGTTGAGCTCACAACACAACACTAGATGTCTGGCCCAGCCGCCTCTGTGGCCCGGGCAGCACACTGTGGAAACCAACAACAGAGCTTAGGGAGTGGCCCCACACACACACACATGCACACGCGTACACACACACACATATAGACACAGACTCACATATGCACACACATGCACACACAAACACATACACATGCGTCTGTTTAATTCCATCCACTTTTGTCACAGATTAGCGTTTCCAGACACTCAACGTCAACCATGACCCCTGACCCCTTACAGAGGCAAACGTTTCCCCAACCCCCTGGAAATGCTCCAGAATTATACCAATTAAATGTGTTTATCAGTTGGTCAGCCCACCCGTTTAAGAGAGAAAAATCCTTCCAATATACACGCGGCGGTGTTGCGCGAAACACGCGTCCCAATGTAATTTGCCAAGTGTAATACTCTGGTGAGGTGACGTGGGGCTGTAACCAATGTATGCCAAATTGGATCTGGGTATTATTGCTTTCTAAATTACACACACACACACACACACACACATAAGTGCACACGCGCAAACACACACACACACGTCAGCAGAATTACTCATCAGTGTTTACTGCCTCTATGTTTAATAACTTTATAACAGCATAATTCCTGCTAGCCCTAATGCTAGCGAGGGATGTTGCAAGCATTAAAAAAATCCATCTAGCACCACCACAACAACAACAACAACGTTGTCAGAGATGGCCAAAGAACAAACATCCTGCGTTTATTTACTTTGCATTTCTAAATATACACAATGACTCAGTGATGGATTATGGATTTCACATATAAAAATACGGCCCTTTTATTAGCAGAAAAAAAACACATGCTTTCCCCATCTATTATGGATGCTCCATTGCTAACTACAAAAAACAAGTAAAACACATGTCCGCTGTGTGTGTATGTGTGTGTATGTGTGAATGTGTCTGTGTGTGTACGTGTGTATCCACGTGCACGGTGGTGCACCAAGGTGGGCTGTGTGCTAGGGTGGGTATTACCGGCTCCATCCGTCTGTGGAGGGCGGCGGTCTGGCCTCAGGCACACAGACGCCTCGCCGGGACCCGGTAATTGTGTTCTGGTGTATTCTGTCCTCCATATCTGTATGAGGGACACACAACAGCAAGTAGGAAAATGAAGATACAACACAACACGCATGCACACCACGCATGCACGCGCGCAAACAGACACGAAAGCCCACACAACTATGCTTGAAGAAACACTCAAACGCAAACACACACACACATGCACACACAAATATATATATACTGTATATATCTTAAGCTAATAATATAGACAATAATCCCAAGCATTGTGTGTGTGTGGCATAGGCGATGGCGAGGCAGTATGTACTTATTTTACGATGTGTGCATGTGTGCATTCACGTCGTATCTCCACAATCCATATGCTACTATTAATATATTGTTGGACATTCAAATGGGGACTTGAAAGACTAATACAAATATAATGAGGGCAGTGTTTGGACGTGGTGGCAACCCTCTCTGCTGAGCGGGAAAATGGATTCGTTCAGCAAAAACAGGATTCAGGACAGGCTTTAACAACCTCTTCCTCACACACCAAGGGCCTCGTCAAGCACACACACACACACACACACACACACACACACACACACGCGCGCACCCGCACGATGCCGTCTGCGCTGCCCGTGACGATGGTGTTCCTGGCGTCCCACTCGTGTCTCTGTGTGAAGCCCACACACAGGATGTCCCCCAGGGGCCCACAGGAAGTGTCCACGTGGGACAGCAGGTGACCTGTCATGGTCCAGAGATAGAGCACAGCCCCGGCACATGACGCTATCTCACCCTGGGGGGGAGGAGGGGGGAGACACAGGTGAGCGTGAATGTACATACATGCATGTGGCTACAGATTGACAAAAGGTTTGGTTTATACACACACACACACACACACACACAAGCACTTGATGCACTTGGAAATTATTCAATATTTTTGAATTCTTATCATTATCGTCATTATCATCATCAGAAACAAGACAGATTGAATGTATGAAACAGAGAGATAAAGCGAAAGAAAGTGTAGAACTAGTATAAGAGAAAGACCGAAAACAGAAGAAAGAGTATAAGGCAAGGCAAGGCAAGGCAAGTTTATTTGTATAGCACAATTCAGCAACAAGGCAATTCATTGTGCTTTACATACATAAAAGCATTAAGATACAATAAAAGCATAGCAAAAGATAAGAAACGTATAAGAGTGAAGATAGTATAAGAGAGAAAAAGAGAGAAAGAAGGAAGGAGTGAAGAAAAGACATAAGAGACAACATGAGAGAGAACAGACTGCGAGAAGTGAATAAAAGAGGTCGAGAGAGTATGAGAGTGAGAGAGTGAGAGAGCGAGGGGGGCTCACGGTGAGATCGTTGATGGCCAGTGCGGAGACGCTGGCGGCGTGTCCCGCTAGCTGGGCGACGTAGTCCAGCTCTGCCAGGTCCCACAGGATGCAGGTCCGGTCCTGGGACCCACTTACGATCACCCCGTGGCCCTCCGACACGGCCAGACACAAGACCGTGTCCGTGTGACCGTAAAGCGGCTGCAGACCAGATCCAGAGGAGGGTGAACACACCGCGTGGCGGTAAGACGAACACATTACGATGATATACAAACACACGCACACACGTATACACACACACACACACACACACACACACACACACACACATACTTGCCAAAGCTTCATGTGAGTGAGTATGTCCACACACACACACACACACACACACTCTGATACACACACACACACACACACAGACGTACCTGCCGCAGCTTCATGTGAGTGAGCTTGTCCTTGGTGAGCCCTAGGTCCCACACACACACCACGGTGCTGGTTCCCGCGGTGATAAGCGTGGTGGGGTTGGGGCAGGCGGCGCACAGCGTCTTCCCCCAGTCACACAGACTTTCACACACCGCAAAAGTCTGGAGAGAGGGTGACACACACACACAGAGTCATACAATCAACAGAATGAAACCAGTGGGACTCCGAGATAACATTCACAGATCTCTCTCTCCCCTTTTATCGATCTGTGGGTAATAATTAGGGATGCACTGATGTGAAATGTATCGGCCAATGCCGATATTAATAAGCTGCTATATGTCAGTACTGATATTATTATAATTGTTTTTCTCAACATTGGTCTTTTTCACACAAACACGCAAAAAAAAAAATCACATTTTTTACAAAACGGCAGCAAATTAATATCGTCCCTTTTCACGCCATCTACCAATAGGATGTTACATATTGTGGCCGATATCACCTGATAAACATTGTGATGTTGTCTAAATATTGGTACAACCCTAGTAACAATAGGTGCACCTATTGTTACTAGGGAGAACCAAAATAATCATCCTAATCATTATTATGCACACCTTCTCCGTGGCGTAGTGCCCAAAGGCACAACTGTTGTCGGGGAAGCCCCAGCTGAAGGAGCAGCCCAAGAGAGGAGACACCAGCAGGCGGTTTCTCTCCAGCACCAACACCTCTTTCTCCAGACACACGATCTGGCCGACCGGGCCTCTCTGCAGCTCTGCGGACGCAAACCAAAAGCAAACGTATACAAAAATACACAAATAATATAGATGTGTTTATTATAAAAGGAAAGTGTGAGTGTGAGATGTTGAGAGAACGTGAACAAAGCCACGAAGTGTTTGTGGTTTTTGCGTTTTGCTAATTCATCATGAAAAAAGGGGAATTGCAAAATTTGGCCATTAAAAAAGTTATGATGTGAAAAGCTATGTAAAATGAGTAGAGCCGGGACGGAAGGGGAAAGTGTCCCCATTCTGCCTTCAGATCGCCTGAATAAACTTACCTGCTCAAATAGAAGTAATTGCTCTTCAAAAGCATCATGTTAAAGAGTTCGGTAGCTCGGCAGAGAGAAACTTGGAGGATTTCATTAAATTGACCACAGAAAATGGCAATTAAACAGACATCTCCCCCACACACACACACACACGTCCCACCCCTCCCTGGTGCGTGGCCTTAGGGGACACAAGCATTCTGGACAGCATAAGTGTGTGTCTTTGTGTGTGTGCGTTTACACAGTGTGTGTGTACAGTGCGTGTGTGTGTGTGTGACTGTAATTGCACCTGTAATTGACCTATTCACGCAGAAAACGGGACACAAATCTTTATGTCCCCATCGCCGCATCTGCCTCTAGACCCCACCACCCCCCCTCCCTTTCCTATTCATCTCCATCTGCTTATTGATCAGATCAGACAGTCAAAAGATTTAATAGGAAATGTAATATGCAGGAATCTCTCCCCGAGCAAACACAGATTCATCACCTCTCACTCAGTGGGTCTTCAGGGATATTGAGATTATTAAGTAGAGCTCAGCGCGCCAGTCATCTCCATATTGTACTGTGTTCCATAACACACAGCACGCACACACACACACACCTCCACCTAAACCCTTACATGGTGTGAAATTTATGTGTGGACAAATTCAGCCCCCTGTTTTTAAATGGCTCCCGGAAGACTTGAAGGGGGATTTTTTTTGTGAGTGTGTGTGTATGTGTGTGTGTACATGTGAGTATTGTAATTTGTTTGAAAAACACAAGTACAATAAAAAATACAAAAAACAAGTAATGCAGAATGAAGTGCGTAATGAAGATGGACCCTAATGGATTTGAATGCTTTTGCACCAAGATCCTCTCAGCGAGGGAAAACCCCTTAATTAGGTCATACGCTGTTTTAATTCACTTCAATTAGAGCAGTTCTTTTTTTAGAAAGGTTAAATTTGTTTTCATTTCTAGCCCTGTGTGTGTGTGCGTGTCACTGCTGTATTTCCTCCCCCCCCCCCGTCGTCGTCGTCTTGTGTTACCTTTAAGCGGCTGGGTGGAGGTCTTGAGTGTCTCCGGTCTGAAGAAGAAGGGAGGAGGGTGAGCCAGGGAGGACGCCTCCTTCTTTGGCACGCAGCGAGACGGGTGGGGCTTACTGAAGAGCTGGGGAAGTGTATTAACTACCGTTATTCACCATTTAGTTGTCTAGCAGACGCTTTCATCAACAGCAACTTAGTGAATACAGATGCATGTCATTAAGGAGCAGGATAGGGTTAGGATGCCTACATGTAGGCAGTGGACACCTTTATTTTGTTTAGGTCAGAAAACCCACAACTTGCGACCCAAACTTGCATCTGCTTCCGCACATATAATTTTAACCCTATCAATTGGTTAAGTAGTAGTAGTAGTAGCAGTTGTTCGCCCATGGTTGTGCATCATTAGCCTGTCAGCAATCTCCCGAAGCCCCATATGCATATCAGGGGACCCCAACTACCATAACATGATACACAGAGCGCCTACACACAGCGTGCCCCACAACAGACTGATGCCGATGCCTTGTGTACCTGCTTGGGGACCTGGCCAAAGTTACTGATGTATCCCAGCATGGTGCTCTTGATGACGGGGTCGAGCAGGGTCTCCTGTCCCCGGGTCCTCCGCTGGGCGTAGAAGTAGGGGTGGAAAGTGTTGAGGCTCTCCACCGCCGCCGGGCCCTGCTGACGGTGGCCGAAGATCAGGTCGATCCACAGGTGGAGGTGGGAGCTGACGTAGTCGCTCTCCAACGCCTGGGTAGGGGGGGGGGGAGGGAGGGGGAGAGCGAGAGAGAAAGAGACAAGAGATGGTGAGCGACACAAGAGTGAGAGAGAGAGACAGAGACAGAGAGAGAGAGTGAGAGAGAGAGACAGAGACAGAGACAGAGACAGAGACAGAGAGAGAGAGAGAGAGAGAGAGAGAGACAGAGAGAGAGAAAATTTGGTATAAATGAGACCATCACCACTACAATCAGGTCCACCTGTTTTAAGTGAAATTCAAAACCCTTCTGTCAAACAAGAGCTCCATCTATTATTAAAACCGAGATACGGAAACCATAACTCATGAAAAACAAAGAAGGCAAAGGACAACTTTTCATGTAAGCACACTTAAGCACCGTTCACGTTAGTTTTGGCAGCGATCTCACCGCCAAAAGTCCATTTTAAAAGTCCAGGAGGGCTGGAAGTTTAGGCAGCCGTGTTATGAGCTTATATCTGCATGTTTGAATTAAAGAACCATTTGGGGAGGTAAGTGAAGGAATAGTGGCCATTACAACTTGCACTATCCTTAAGCCCAACCTTAATAACTTCATACTCAAATAACACAAAACTGAGAAGGAAAAAAAGACACAAACAACAACAAAAACATATTGAGCTCATAACTGGTGTATATTGTCCTGAGTTAATCTGCGTATGATAAAAAAAAAAGTTGAAAAGGGCTAATTTTGTGATAACGGTTGTTGATATGAGTAGTTCAGTAGATTACAGACTGATAACCAATATACACACCCCAGGGTGGCACAGAATATAAAAATAATATAAGCACAGGTCTGATATGAAAACCAAACAATTACACCACAGACAGAATGTGTGTGTGTGTGTGTATAAGGGGGTGTTCATAACGAAAGGACAACATTCAGCTCATTAAACAAGAGACTGGAGAAAAAAATGGGAGTGAAAAAAAATAAAGAGTTGCCTTTTCCTCATCTTGGAAACGGTTACATTCACAACTGGCAACTAAAGCACAGATATATAGCGTCCACTCTTCCTTGACCTCCCCATTATCTACAGAGACAGTCAGAGCTATGAGAAGTGAATTCCCCCATTGCCAGTCGGAGCGATGCCCCTTTCAAGAAGGCCATGAGTCAGCTTGAATGAATAGGCTTGAATTTATACACATGACTAGGGTGTATACAGGCTGTTTGTGACTGGGGGTGGGGTGGTGGACTAGTGTCTACACAGGCCAAAGAAAAGCGTGTCTGTCTTGGGGTCATTATGATGCGCTGGGTCTGAATCACAGTGTTGGTGGATGTTAGCAGTGCGGACCTCTCGGTGGGCCCTGATGAACTCGTGGGGGTCGTCTTTAGCCCACGGGGGCAACACAACGTCTCCCAGTGTTGTGCCGTCATCCATGCAACCTGCCCACAGACACAGACACAGACACACACAGACACACAGACACACACACACACACACACACACACACACACACACAGAGTAGACAGGCACACACACATTATAATTATCACTCATGTAAATGACGGCATTCGTTAAACAGTATTTATTATATTGATAATTCATGTGTGTTGTGTTATATATATATATATATATATTAGAGGTGGGCATAGATTAATTTCTTTGATCTAGATTAACCTCACGATAATCTTGTCGCGATTCGCGAAATCGTCCAAAAAGAGGACTAGTCCGGGAAAAAGAGGACGTCTGATCACCCAACTTACCTTCCTTGGTGGAAATCCGAAACCAACTTTGAGAATAGATTAACGGCGATAATTTCCTTATCGTGCGATAAGAGTCTCGCGATAACGCAGCACAGTAACGCAGATAACGGCCCACCCCTAGTTCTTTCATATATTCTGCATTTTCTTTTCTCGCATTGAATATTCTGAGCACGTTCTCGTTGTTCTTCTATACTTATTGTTAATAATAATGGACGCATCAGGCTACTTGTTTGGCGTCTCGCGGCTGTAATAAAATGAGTTCTATTCTAGGGCTCACTGAAGTAGCCCGAAAATTAATTAGTATAATAGCACCGAAAACAACAACATTAGTATATTAAAAAAAGCCAAGACACACATAACCAGAAATGCACGGTGTACCTATTCTGTGGAAGACAACCCGTGGATTTGACAGATGTATGTAACGCCGATCTCATGTGTCACGGAGATAAGATAGGGGGGGGGCCGTGATGGAGAACATTGTCCGCGTTGTGTCTGGGGAGTTAACAAGCAAATCGGCGCCGGGGGAACACGGATCCGTGTGTGTGTGTGTGTGTGTATGTCTGCGTGCGTGCGTGTGCGGTGTGCGGTGTGCGGTGTGCACGCGCGCGATGTCGAGGTACACAATTAGAGGGAAAAAAAAGAAAAGAAAAAAAAAGAAGAAGAAGAAAATCGCGGTGTCAAAGTGTCAAAACAACGTCCAAACAAGCGAGGCGTTAACCAGCTGCACTGTCAGCTCCTCAGGCGCAAGTAGGATTGAACGTTCACACGCCGTACAGCTCAACGAGTCATGCATTAGACGACAATGAGATGGGATGTAAAAAAATAGTTGCCGGCTCCGATACTGACAACCAGGACAACCCATATCTATAACTACTACCTTCGCAATACAATATCGATCCCCTACTATCCCCTCTATACGCCGTATTGATTAAGAACAAAGGAGGAGGAGGAGGAGGAGGAGGAGGGTTTTTAATGAATGCACTATTATGCATTACAAATAGTGAACCAGAAACACGCTTAATGATACCAAGGAGCCCAAGGAGCACGAAGGCATTCACAGAGGGGCCTTGTCTTGACTGAAGGAGAATCTGAGATTCTGGGAAGTTGTTTCTTCGTCTTGGCAACCTCATACTCCCCCCAACCCCCCCCCCCCCGTAGTTTTCATCACACCGGGGGGCGGGGGAGGCTCAGAGGGTCGATGTGAAAACAGACTTAACCCCTGTTACACAACCACACGCTCGTTCGGCGGACAAATGCGCATAATTGCTCCGAGACAATTTCCCTGAGCCTTCTTAATCTTTTAAACTACCCCCGGTTACAGTGTGTGTTCTGTTCATCCTTTTCACGCCCCTCCGTACCCTCGCCCCGGCATCGACCCTGGCCTTTCATGCCTGCAGGATAAGGTCTTGACTGGGGGGGGGACCAGCAGGGCAGTGACGGTTCATTGTTTTTCTGGCTACTCGGCTAGCTTGCTTGAGATTGGACTTGGGGGGGGGGGGGGGAAAGTTTTGGCATTCCTTGAAAACGACTCTCTCTTTCTCTCTATCTCCGGTTCATGGTCCTTTGTTCTTCTCCTCTGCTGGCA
This sequence comes from Merluccius productus, assembly GCA_027122695.1. Classification (NCBI taxonomy): domain Eukaryota; kingdom Metazoa; phylum Chordata; class Actinopteri; order Gadiformes; family Merlucciidae; genus Merluccius; species Merluccius productus. The sequence goes on along the minus strand of JAOPJI010000037.1, from coordinate 683,975 downwards.
ACTGTGTTTTCCTGGCAGCCTTGATTATTAGCCCTCATCACTCGGTGTGTGATTCTGTGTATGTGTGTGAGGCGGCAAGAGAGGAGGGCAAGTGATTTTTGGCGGTATTGGAGGTGTGTGTGTGTGTGTGTGTGTATGTGTATGTGTGTGTGCGTGGGTAATATTGCCATGCTACGTGTGCGTGTGTGTGTGTGGATGGCATGTGGTGTGTGTGTGTGTGTGCGTGCGTGCATGGCATGTGGTGTGTGTGCGTGTGTGTGTGTGTGTGTGTGTGTGCGTGCGTGTGCGTGCGTGCATGGCATGTGGTGTGTGTGTGTGTGTGTGTGTGTGTGTGTGCGTGTGTGTGCGTGCGTGCATGGCATGTGGTGTGTATGTGTGTGTGTGCGCGCATGGCATATGGTGTGTGTATGTGTGTGTGTGTGTGGGCGCGAGCGCTTGCGCGAGTATTGCCGAACTACGGCCAAACAGAATAAAACATTCAAGCGGAACTCGCAGTAAGCGGTCTTTGAAAACTGCAAAGCAGCACAACACACGGGAAGACTTTCCTGTGCGGCGGCCGGCCATACATCTACACGACATCTGCACAAAACATCAGCAACAACAACAACAACAACATCAGCAACTACATCAGCGTCGCGTGGCGCGGCAGCGCGAGCCGTACTCCGGGAGACATCGCCGCGCCATCTGGGAAGACCGAGCTATCCCCCCTCCCTAGCCGTCCGCACGGCATGCGTCTCCCGACTCCCAGCGTAGACGAACGGAAGCGACCTAGCAAAACCCCCAAAACCCTCCATCTGGAGCGGGAGGATATTTAAACGGTCCCGAGAGCGGCGGTCGGCGTTCGAGGCCCCGGTTCATTTTCGGAAAAAAAACACGTGGGATAAGTGGCATGAAGAAAAAAGAAGAAAAAATAATAACATCGTTCGTCTCCCGGCGCTACTTTTCAAACCCGAGGCATTCCTTTTGAGACCGTTTGAATAAATAGCGGGCACACAGGGTACACCCATATCAAATCTAAAATATATAGCGTGTCTGGGGACCGGCCGGGGCCCTGTTTGGTGGGGCTGGCCCCCGGGGGGGGGGGGGGGGGGCCGGGGGGGGGGGGGGG
>JAOPJI010000037.1:623996-634000 GCA_027122695.1 Merluccius productus | reverse complement strand
CCTCCATCTGGTTTCAAGTAGAGCTCATGTACGGCGGAATAAATTAATTTGTCGGCCCGGAAATTGCATTTCATCGGAAGCGCTGTGCTGTAGTGCTATTCAGGAGAATGTGTGCGTGCGTGCGTGTGTATGCGTGCGTGCGTGCGTGTGTGTGTGTGTGTGTGTGTGTGTGTGTGTGTGTGTGTGTGTATCTGAATAAATTAATATCGACACCACTTTGCAATTACGCAGCTATTTGTGATTGCAGTATCAGGACCTCCTTCTCCTTCGTTACTGCCCTTGACTTCTGCTTCCTTCTGAGAGAGAGTGTGTGTGTGTGTGTGTGTGTGTGTGTGTATGTGTGGGGCTGGGCGATATGTGAAAATGTATTATCACGATTCTCATGGGGGGTTCTACACAATATCAATAAATATCAATATGCTTATGAATTCAAAATACCATTCTTAACAGTCTAATTGAGGGTCATTACATTGAAGCATACGGACATTTTAAGTATAGTATCGGACTAAAACTAGTTTTCCTTTCACTGCCGTTTAAAACCTCATTTGATATCTTAATTTCATGATTATACAATACCATTCAAAGATGGTAAACGATATTATCACTATGTGTTTGTGTGTGTATGCGTGTGCGTTGCTGCGTGCGCGCGCGCACGTGTGTGTGTGTGTCTTCTTTTCGCAGTTGCACAGCTGCTACTAACCAGTTTTGATAATGAGCTCTAGTTTCTACCAGCACTGCTTGTTTATTAATATGCCAAATCCTATTTTTCTGGTGCCATCATGAAAACGTTTGCACACTTTCTCACCCACTGTGTGCTCAGGAAAATAAATCGGGGAGCTGACAGGCGGAACGCACTGTGTTCTGTGTGATCTTAGACATGCAAGCCCTTGCATCTCTGCATCCTCATTGCGTGAGGCTGCAAGGTCATAGGACTAAACAGCCGCGCACACACACACACACACGACATACACACACAACCTACTCGGTCAAACTGACCATGCCGCAGTGAGGGGATTTCACTGAGAAGCTGACTGGGATGGAAACTGTGTGTGTGTGTGTGTGCGTGTGTGTGTGTGTGTGTGTGTGTGTGTGTGTGCGTGTGCGTGTGTGTGTGCGTGTGCGTGCCTGTGTGTGTGTGTCCATCCAGCCCGATCCAAGAGTATGGTTCTGGGGGAGCTGTCTCGACTGTCCAGGCCCTGTTCTCCTCTGGACCAGGAGAGGGCACTGAAGGCAGGCTGGCTGAAGAGACAGAGGAGCATCATGAAGAACTGGCAGCAGCGCTGGTTCGTCCTGCGGCCTGAAGCGCTCTACTTCTATAAAGACCAGGATGAGGCCAAGGCCCAGGTGAAATACACAAAACTACTGCCATGCCCTCTTGTCTCTTTACAACCTTAGTTGTATGGTTCTGTTCCGGGGAGCCTTAATAGCACTTGAGGCCCCTGGGCTATGGACATTTTTTAGCCCCACCCGCCAAATAGCCCACACCAACCTGCATAATTGAACCGTATATAGCTTGCATATACTGATAAGGGGGAAAGGGAGGGGGCCTCCCTCCACCTCCACCTCCTCCAACAGATGCCGCTGTAGAGCAGAGTAATGACACCGCAAATACCGACGTTTATCATCTTTTTTTGAAATATATATTTTTTAAGAGGGCCCTGATTGGCCGAGGCCCCGGGCTGAAGCCCAGGTAAGCCCGTGCATTAAGGCGCCACTGGTTCTGTTGTATTGCTGAGCCTGAGCCAGGACCTGTTGTACCATCTAGATTTACTCAGTGTACTCGGCGTATTATCTTTTCGCAATATATAGCATTATACACATAATAATAGAAGATAAAGGCTATGGCTCACAATTGATCACATCGCTGCCATGTAGTATTCATCAGCATTGATATTGTGTTTTTTGGAGTCACGATAGATATTCTACACTGAATATTAAATAACGGTAATTGCTATTAATTTGTATTCTGAATGGAGAGAATACCCCATGAAGCTGTTGGCTCCATTGCAGAGGACGTGGTTCGTAAGCTAGTCTGTGGTCCCGCTATGTTTGCAACCAGAGCACTTAGCTTGTGACCTATGACCCCCCACCCCCCCCCCTCCAATGCGCGCTAACCGCTGGGAAAAGGGGAGGGGAAAACCCAAGTGGACGAGTGGCGTTAGGGTAAAGAGATGATGGAGAGATGTTTCCCTGAGTCACCTCCTCCCTCCATCATCTCTGTGCTCTGCTCTGTTGGACGGCTGCCCAGACAGCAGCAGCAGAATAGCAGCAGACCCAGGGAATCCATAATGTTTTACATGCACTACATGTCCTGTTCCAGAAACAGGAATTGATTAGCGGGTGGGACCCTGTGCTGCTCTACATCGGTGCAAGTGTGTTATGTTTTACCCCGCTTGCATGAAGGTCAGTCTTATTTTTTGCAACCACAGGGTGAGAAAATGTCCTTAAAATGTCCTAAAAAATATGGAAGATCTGTCTTTCACTCGTCACCTCAACCTCCTTCCACTCTGTTCTCCAGGGTTGCATCCTACTGCAGGGCAGCCAGGTCAACGAGCTGCCAGCGAATCAGGACGAGCCTGGCCGCCACCTCTTTGAGATTGTTCCAGGTGGGTTGGCATAGTAACAATGACGGTGGCTCCACTAATCTGCCAATGGTGCGACAGCGTAGCGAAACAGTGAATAATTACATTTATCCACCATCTTAAGAAAAACACTGTTCTTAGAAGCTCCTTTACCTTTGTCTTGGAAAAAAATGTACACACACAAACACACACAGGCCCTTACACACAAACACACACAGGCCCTTTTTATTTTGCCTCTGTGTGCCTGTAAAGGCAGTGTGTTATTTATGGCCTGTGAGGACTGTTTCAAGTTCATTTCAGTAGGATAGTCTCTGCATATGTCACCTTGGCGAGGGAGAGTGTGGGAGAAATAACAGAGTGAAGGGAGAGCGAGGGGAGAAAAGAGGAGAAGGAAAGTGAGAACGAGTGAGAGTGGTGTTTGGTGCAGTTGCTGCTGTCCACAGGGAGTTCTGATCTTTCTGGGTCATTTCTCACGCACACAACCGCACCGTGCGCACCGCGGTGCAGTGCACACAAATTCAGCTGTTCTGAAGTACACACCAAGATACAAAACCTAACAACTTCAGAATGAAAATGTAGGGGGAACATAGAAATATACCACAGGAAAACTTGCCGTGTATTTATCCCCAACAGAAGACACTTTCACTTGAGCCCCAACGTGAGCCCTTTAAAATAAACTCAAGTTCATATTAGCAAATTCTAATGAGCGCGCTCAAAGCTACGCTAATATGTCAAAAGGAGTGGTATCAAAGCTAAGTGCAGTCGGCCAGCAGATTGATGGTCGCTTTGAACCTGGCAGGGGTCCTGGAGCTAATAAGGTCATCAAAAGCCAAAGTAATTATACCTGGGAGAGAGGAAGAAAAAACAATATTAACTTCCTCTCATCTACGCTGTGATTACACCGTTAAGTCATATTATTCCATACATGTGCAGCAGTACGGATTTTCAAATGTACTTTTCTAGATAATTTGGATCTGATGATCTTTTTCCCCCCTGAAGGAGGCGGTGGAGAGAAGGACCGAACAGGCGTAAGCCACGAGTCATCAATGCTAATGGCCAGCTCTCAGAGTGACATGGAGGACTGGGTCAGAACCATCCGAAGGGCCGTCTGGTCCCAGCTCGGGGGAGGTACGCTCATATTCTAGTATCTCAAAATTAGCATTTTAATTTGATTGTGCAGCTATTCAAAAGGAGAGCATTTAACAAACTGAGAATACGTTTTGTATGTGTAACTGGATAGATTTCGGAACTGGGATGTATTTTTTGGGCCCCCAGGTGTCTTCGGACAGCATCTGGAGGAGACGATGCTGTGTGAGAGCCAGTGCGACCCCCAGCGACTGGTCCCTGTGTTGGTGGAGCAGTGTGTTTCTTTCATACGTCAGTATGGTCTGCAGGAGGAGGGCCTTTTCAGGGCTCCTGGACAGACCAATCATGTACGAGAACTGCAGGATGCGTTCGATCGCGGCGAGAAGCCAAAGTTCTACAGGCAAGGAGAATGATGAGTCTTCCTTGTAGCAGCGTGTATTGGCATTGTGCGCCCATCTGAGTGTATTGGGTAATTAATTAGATCCTCTCTGGTGCGCTCTGCTTTCCTCCACAGTACCACAGATGTCCATACGGTGGCGTCACTGCTTAAGCTGTACATACGCGAGCTGCCTGAACCTGTGATCCCCTTCTCTAAATACACCCAGTTTCTCTCTTGTGCTCAGCTACTTACCAAGGATAGGGGGCTGGTAAATTCGTTTTTTTTTTATTCTAGTTTATTCACCAATAGATTATTTAGGATTTATCATTTATCAAAATGACAAATTAACCTTTTTCATATCTCAGGGCATTGTGGAACTGAGCAAGCAGGTGAAGGCTCTTCCTCAGGTGAACTACAACCTCCTCAAATATGTCTGCAGGTAAGACAGTGTCGATTGCGATGATAACTGCACATTGTTATTGTAGGAAGCACTGTAGACATCAATTAATCAATGGCATCAATACACCTTTCAACATTTTCACGAGGGAAAATATTGTTCCTCATGCATTTGACATTTTGGTTTCATCATCTCATCGTTATCTAACCATAAATAAACCCCCGCACACCTACCTCCTGTGTTCATCGGAAGTGACATCAGATTGGAACGCCGCTCCAAATTGATTGTATGTGCTGTCCTCCTACATCTCTATTAATATCTTCGATTTCTTCCTGAAGGCAAGACAGCTGAGTCTACCCAGGCAGCTCATGCAATGCCAACAAAATGACTCAGTCCCCTGCATTCATTAGGAGGGGGTCTGATTTATACTGTGCCAATGTCTCCAAACACAATTTGTGTACTCAGAACCAGGAAAATGATCAGTAAATGAGATATTTTTCCTTGCAGTCAGACTTTGTTTGGTTTCTGTCGGGTCAGGTTCCTGGATGAAGTTCAATCCCACTGCAATGAAAACAAGATGAGTGTTCAAAACCTGGCTACTGTGTTTGGACCCAATATCCTTCGGCCCAGAGTGGAGGACCCAGTGACTATGATGGAGGGTACAGAGACATACTGTGTATTAAAGATTGTTGCAAGAATGGATGCATATTTTTTACTTTTGGATTGAATCGAAATATAAACTGTAAGTGTGTATTTCTCTGACTGTTAGTACTTGTGTCTATGTACAGGAAGCTCTCAGGTGCAGCACCTGATGACGGCGATGATCAGTGAACACTCCTGCCTCTACCAATGGGAGGAGAAAGAGGCTGATCAGGAACCCAAGGCTCCCACAAAGACAGGGTCAAGCCTGGGGCAACGCTGCGGAGTGGAGTGGGTCTCCCAGGGGGACAACAACCCAAAAACATGTGCCTCCGTGGCACAAGACCCCCAAACCTCCAAAGACCAAAGCCAAGAATCCTCCACTCTGTCTCTGGATAATAAACATATCGCAGATGCAGTGCCTCCTAATACAACCCTGGAGATCGGGGAAGAAGGAAAGCCAGAGGAGCAGGCCAAGGAGAAGACAGAGGGGAAAACGGGTATTAAAAGTGATGGGAAGCCTGGGAATGGTGTTGCCATCAGCCCCAGTAAGCAGTCCAAGGCCCTGCCGTCCTGGAGGACTTCTTTCAAGGCGGGGGTTGGATCGGGAGCACCAAGGGGGAAGATGGGTGGGTCAGCAGGGGATGTATCCGCAGCCAGTGGGAGCAACTGGCTGATGAATGGCCTTTCCTCTTTCCGAGCTCATAGGCGAACGTCCTCTTCTGGGGAAAGACTGAAAGACTCCACTCTGTCCCTCAAAGACTCACCCCTTTTCCTCAAGGACACCGCCCTTTCGCCTAAAGACCCCCAGAAATACTCTCTGGGAGACTCCTTGCACTCCCCCGCAAACTCACCCCTCACTCACCGGGCCCTTGGCCAATCCCACAGACTTTCCGCCTATGACAACGTTGCTCCTTCCAGTCTGAGCTTGCCTGCCGACACCTCGACCATCTGGACATCCTATGAGATCTCGTTAACAGAACCAGGAGATGAGGGCCAGGGGTCAAAGCAAGGACAAGTGAAATCCTTAGACACGGTGGAGAGCAGTGCTCCTCTGGATCCCGGTGCTGACAACACTCAAAGTGGAGTGGAGAACGCGGACGTCAAGGAGGAAGTCAAAGGATTAGGGACTGACGAGGATCTTGCCAAACTATTGTCCAAGCTAAAGCAAGAACTGAAGATGCAGCGGCTCAGCTACGAAAGCTGCATTCGCAAGTATTTAACTGGTCATGTACATTTTTCACATTTATATGAAGTGCTATTATTAGCTGTGTACTAAAATCTCTAACCCTGTGTCTCTGTGAGGTTGGAGGAGTCCTGCTCCAGATACCAATGCCAGGTGGGAAGCCTGGAGGAGGAACTGGATCAAGAGAAGAAGAAACTTCACATGCTAGAGATCCGGCTCAGGAACTCGGAGCGGGCACATCAAGATGCAGAGAGCCGAAACGTTCACCTCCAGAAGGAGATGGAGGACTTCTTCAAAACACTGGGAGATCTAACCACTGGAGCTGCACGGACTAGCTAGAAGAGACATATCTGCCTTCAACCCTTATCTGGCCCATTGACTTGGACTGGGGTGATTTATGCCTTGGTATGGGTGGCTAGGCCCAAAGATCTTAAGACCAAATACTCGAAATACTATTACTGCTACTTGTGGTCTGCTCTTTGCAGATCCAACTGAAAATCCTGGCCATTGATGGTGCCAAACTAGAACTCATCTGGACCAAATGGCTTTTATGTTAACACAATTAACCATTCCATAAAACTCTTAAATGGTCTACATCGTGAATCACTAAGTTCAGCCAAGAACATGTCTTATGATATATATGATAGATCTGAAATGCAGATATACATGTGTCAAGTTGAAATCCCTGTTAATTTTCACATTTTAATACTGCAACCTTAAAAACAATAATAAAAACAATACACTATAAGAGATAAAATTCAATGTTTTTTATTCGCAGGTGGTTCAAAGTTTCCATTTCTGATGTTTACACTTGGTCTGATAGTGAGACAATTTAAGATCAAAATTTACACAACTGGCCTTATCAGAAAACACTAAAACAAAGCAACTCTTTACAGTCAAATTTTACATTTCATACGTTATCTAGTTAAAGGATTTGAATCCTAGTAGTCCTGAATGTCTGAATGGCTTTTTCTTATGTGATGATAAGTGTTTGCCACTGGATTGGATTCCCTACATATTCTGTACAACTGACATCCTACAGACCAGAAAAGCCAATGATACACCACAAGATTTGCCAAACATTTGTTATTCGAAACTACTGATTCTTCTTTAACTTGAATGAATTTACTTAAAAACAGAGAAATGCATCACCAGTCCTTTCCGACAGGGGGACATGGGAAACATAGTCCCATGTCCTTTATTGTGGGAAACACTGCTTTTCAAAACTCCTTGAAGCCTTTAAATTGAAGCCAAATGTAATCTGCTCAAAGAAAACTTTAGAAACACTGGTATACGTCCAATTAACTCTTTTAGACAATGGATTAAAAGCGAACCGATAAGAGAGGAAGCCACACTCAACCATTCAGATTCAGTCCAGAAAATGTCAGCCATGCGTCACAATTCTCCAAATGCATTCTGGGTGCTGGTTGCTATGGGATACTGTCCAGCCATGATAAGGGCAATAGAGTAGGTTTGAAATCAAGCCATCAAATACATCCAAAAGTTAATCATGGCAGGTAGCAAAGGGTTTTCTGACTATCAGAAAACATACATACATTTACCGTAAAATATACAGTTTATCACCTACGATCTATACTATTATATAAATCATATTGCACAGAAAACAATTAAACTAATGCATATAAAAATGCATATAAACAGTACTTTTGAATTTAATGTGCATTACATACAGCCATCCCCCTAGCTTGAAATAAATTAATAAATAAATAAATACAAATTAAGAAAAATAATGTTTTCACAATCTTTTCAGATGATGTGTGTATGTTGTAATGTGTGTGCCTTTTGAAGTATGAACTGAGGGTGAATTTGTGTGTGTGTGTGTGTCGGTGTGTGTGTGTGTGTCGGTGTGTGTGTGTGTGTGTGTGTGTGTGAGGTAGAACTTCCAAAGACACCACAGAGGGAGGGCATTCTCAAAAATCACTGACTGGAGTAAGGGCACTTAAATCAAATCAAATATAACCATATATTTAACAAATTAAATGACCCAGAAACACGTAAAAATCTGCCATGAGTGTAAACTGACCAATTCAGACTTCAGCCTCCAGTACCAGCAAATATGGCCTTGCAGCGCGATACTCTGTTATTCTACATTCACCCTGTTTGTCCTCGTCCAACAGACACACTGGTTGCAACTACACCACAGCTAGATAATCAATAAGGAACCAAGATCAATATCTGGACAAGAAGAATAATTATGTGACCTGGGATGTTGAAGATCAAATAATAACAGTCAATGAAATTACTCGGTCTTGAAAGACAGAAAGATACTTTCTACAAGAAATGCAAAGAAAATAGGGTAAATAAAAGCATCCATTTGCAGTGAGACTGGGGGGGAGGGGTGGCTTGGCCTTCTGAGCTGACCAGTTTTGTCATATTCATGTGTCCCAAAAAACAATACAAAAATGCTAAACTAAAAATTCAAAAAATATATTAAACATGATTCATCTTTAAATGCTAACGGTAATACGGCAATCTTCTGTACATCAGTAGCTTAAAAACAGTAATGTTTCCAGTATAGTTAAAAACCTTCCTTCCATAACATACATCACAAAGTCACATCAAAACATACTTCAATTCTTCGCAGCAAAAAAATAATTTCAAACAATCATTTACAGCAGTATGGGGGGACAGGGAAATAAAAACAAACTGTAAATCAAACCCATATCTCTAAAAGCTAACAAGAGGTTTTATTGGCCAAAAGCCTGTCCCATCACACTATTGTATTGGTGGTTTCTTTTACAATTTGTGTTTACAGTGAGATGCAAATATCTGGGTCCACTACCAACTACCGTTTCATCAGTACAGTTGAAGCTCCACTGGGTCCTAATGGAGCCCCATAATGCAGGGGATCCATGTTTTGTTCTGAAGCTTAATGTCATGTTTGTTTCCAATATTGGTTTGGAGAGTCCTTACTGCCCTCTAGTGGCCAGACATCGATTAATGTGGCTTTAACGGGTTCCTAATTCGGGGTACAACACAAGTAAAGCAAGACAAAGCAAGAAAGATGAGAATTTGAATAAAATGCTTTTTTTCAAGCCCATTTAGTACATTCATAAAACTTTTAGCAACCCACTCACTCAAAGTGGGTTGCTAAAAATAGTACCAATTATTCCAATGGAAATTTTTAACTTTGCGATTGCAATCAGAAAGCTTATGACTCACAATGAAACAAACAAGACGGAGCAAATTTTCAGGTTTGGGAATGTTTCACCTTTTCTGGAGTTTGGACACAGAATTTGGACACAGGCATGTGATAAACTACACAAAGACCATAGAAAGGTACCATTGTATTCTGCAGAGACATGCCACTCTACTGGTTTAAAATTTGATTCATTTTCCAGCAAGAGAAAAGTTGTAAACATGCCTCTAAAGCCATGTCAAGCCTATTTAAAATCTGCCGAAGTACCAACTTGAATGGCGTTGCTTACCTCAGGCCAATTTAATATATTTATGTATTTAAATGTCTCTCAAATATCTTAATTTGAAAGGGAAAGTTGGAAATATGCTGCAACATCACCAGAAAGGATCTGGAATGCTGTATATTTTGCAAAAAAAATGTTACTAACACTTAGTAACTTACTGCCACAATATTTGATAAACAGTTTGGTAGTGGACGCCAGATATTCTTTTACCTTACTGCATATTTGTGTGTGTGTGTGTGTGTGTGTGTGTGTGTGTGTGTGTGTGTGTGTGTGTGTGTGTGTGTGTGTGTGT
>JAOPJI010000037.1:519952-530383 GCA_027122695.1 Merluccius productus | reverse complement strand
CACTCTATTTTTCATCACGCACTATACTCTTTACTATATAATAACTCACTAACACCAACACTCTCCCACTCACTCTCTCTCTCTCTCTCTCTCTCTCTCTCTCTCTCTCTCTCTCTCTCTCTCTCCCTCTCTCTCTCTCCCTGCCTCTGTCACACACACGCTTTCACCCCCTGCTGAGTGTTGCTGCTGTCTCCCTGTGTTGTTGTTGCAGCCCTTTCTCTCTCCGGACCCCCAACCTGTTGTTAGACTAGCTGTACTCATTGGCGCCATCTGTTCCCCCCACACACACACTCCCCAACACACACACACGCACACACACACCCCAAACACACATGCACGCACACACACACACACACACACACACACACACACACACACACGCACACACACACACACTGACATACACCCAGACACACGCACACACACAATCACATACTCGTGCATTTAGTGATGCAAATGGGGCCAGCTGCCTGCTCCATGGTCCCTGCTAGAGGCAGACTTCTACATCTGTCCTGGTCTAACCTCAACCCTTCGGCCTAGCAGCAATTAGCTCCCATTAGCCTTCCCCTGGGACTGGCATTCATTAGAGAAACAGGTCCCCACCCCCTGCTGTAATGTGTGCAGCAGCAAGGAGCGAGGCTAATCAGTGAGCTGGTACCGTAGAGGACAGGAGTCTTTGTAAATATACATAAACTATGTAAGCTCTCTTGTAAAAGAGATTTTAATCGCAATGAGTCAATGCTTTCCTGTTTAAATAAAGATTAAAAAATAACTTTTGAGAGCCTTGTTTCTGTTTCCATTACCATTACACTGCTTCCATCAGAACATCAGGGTGCATTATGGGATGTGGGGCAGAGTATCGTCCAGGACAGACGGTTGGGAGGTTTTGTACAAGGATTGCTCTTTGCTTTTAGTGACTGCACGATCGATCGGTTTACACACAAATGGGTTTTTATCCTCCAACAGAGTTACTAAACAGGTTATTCTGTTTGGATCAATAATGCTGAGTTGTGGCTGTAATGTGTGTGTGTGTGTGTGTAATCTCCTGCCAGGTCTGGAAGTGTGAAGCACCACTGGTTAGAGATCTACTCCTTTGTGGAGCAGCTGGCGGAGAAATTCATCAGGTAGGGGATATGGATAAGTAGTGTCAGTAGTTGCTTCATAACATTTTAATCATCAGTATTCTATTCATTTAAAATAATTATTTTTGGTGTCTGTTTGTTTTTTCAGCCCAATGCTGCGAATGTCTTTTATAGTTTTCTCCACACGGGGAAACACCATTATGAAACTGACTGAGAACAGGTAGGGCTTCCTCACCTGAACCTGGCCCACATTCTGTTCTCTTAATCTTCTGATTATCAGCGTCTGCCCATGTCTGCCATGCTGCCCAGACATGTACTGTTCTGCCCCACTGGGTGTTTTCCCCTTTGTACAAAAAAAGTCTTGTGGCATTTCTTTCATTCCTTCAGGTAATATTGAAAAGATGAACCCCCCTCTCCCTTTAAAAACACACATATTATGCCTTCCCCCCCACAGAGAGTCCATCGACAAGGGCCTGATGGCTCTGAGGACAGTCATCCCTGGAGGAGATACTTATATGAACTTAGGCCTGGAAATGGTAGGGATTTTTACCAACCTCCCCGATAACTGTACGTCTTATTGCAGCAATAAAGTCCCCCTCCAGGCAGGTTTAAAGTGTGAAAATAGGGCTGGAAGCACATCTACTCTTCTCCCTCATTGAGGAATTCTGGATCTATGAATATTCAAGATATGCAAATATCGGCGAGATTCAGCCATTCATGTTTGAGCCTCAGTCAGTTGTTGTGCAGCAAAATTGGCGATAATGTCACACATTGTCACACATTGTCTTTCACATTGTCATTACGTAATTATATACCAGAGGTCTAATCAAAGAGTGAGAGCGAGAGCTAACTCTCACTCTCACTGTACCGACATGACGGTGACACGACGCTCTGACACTCTCACTGTGTGCGCTGGAAGGTTTGCATTTGCATATTCAACAGCGATTGGCCGGGATACGTACGACCCTTCAGTAGAGGAATGTGAAAACACCTCTCTAGTGACAAGCTCTGCACAGGTGTAAGTCAGTATAGTCAAGGTTAGACATGTTGGGGGACACAAACATAAGAAAAACACAGGGGGGGAGGGGGACTTTAAACCGAATCTATGCTTTGCAATCTGAAGTCTCTGACATCTGAATATGTCTCACTTGTAAGTTGCTTTTGTATAAAAGATAAGTAGAAAGTAGTTAAGACTAAATGTAAATGTAATGAAAATGGGATGTTGATTTTCTTCCTGCATTTACAGGCAAACGCACAGATATACCAGGGGAACCACGGTAAGTGGTGACGACTGCTTCCTAGCCATTATACTTGGGAAGTGTGAAAGAGGGGTTTTTAGGTAATAACCTCTGACGGTGTGTGTGTGTTTTCTCCAGGGACGGCCAGTGTTATCATCGCCCTGACCGACGGAGAGCTCAACGAATGGCAGTTTGAAACGGCCCAGAGAGAGGTTTGTCGTGCGCTGATGAATGTGCCATTACAAACGCAGACATAGATGTCTGCATGTTCTCTTCTATGTCTTAGTTTAACATTATTTTAATGTCCATAGGCAGAGAGGGCCAGATCCATGGGAGCCATTGTGTACTGTGTCGGCGTGAAAGAGTTCAACCAGACTCAGGTATGGAAAAGAGAAAGTTGATTCACGCAAGAATGTTTGTGGCAAAACCGATGAGCAGACCCTAAGGAAAATGAATGTCGGGTGTGTGTCTCTGTGTGTGTTTCTCAGCTGGCTACTATAGCAGACACAATGGAGCACGTCTTTCCTGTGTGGGGGGGCTTCCAAGCACTCAGGGGGATCATCGACTCGGTATGATGCACACACACATGCAGACACACACAATCACTCACTACTAATGCACGCTAGAAATTAATGGATACTAATGCACAAAAAATCATCATTATCATATTACTCTTTTTAACTTATGACAGTGACTTTACTGATCTTTTTTGGTCTTAATTGAATCTCTCAGATTATCAAGAAGTCCTGCATTGAGATTCTAGCAGCCGAGCCGTCAAGTGTGTGTTCAGGAGGTAAGGGGGGGGGAGGGGGAAATAGAGGGGGTTGGGCTCATTAGGACACTGGGCTGTGTGTGTGTGTGTGTGTGTGTGTGTGTGGCTTGTCAGATGACAGACATCTGAGGCCTCTGGAGTGGAAAAGGGGCCTGGGAGTGATCGCATGGACGCTGATGACCGCACTGTGACAGACAGCGTATTGTTGACTCACGGCCGGGGGAAATTAGCATAGCGGCCCGCGTGTGTGTGTGTGTCTATGTGAGGGGCAGGGGGGGTGATGTCCTGGTGGTCAGAGAGGAATTAGACGTGAATCTTTAAGCATGACTGCCTTTTTGGCCTAGTTTTCCATATCCTACATGCTAAACAGCCATGCTGCCCCCCCCCCCCCGCCCCCCAACACCCCTCTTTCTCTCTCCCTCTACTTGTCTAGCTCTCTCGCCCCCTTACACAGCAATTAGAAAGTCACAAAGTCAAGAAAAATTCCCTTTAGAAAATCTTTAGTTTGAATAGTATAATCATAATTGTTATAATTGATTCATTAATACAAAATTAAAAAATGTTAAAATCTGAGCATGTATTAGAGAGAAACTGAGGGGGAGTGTTATACTGCAAGGCCACCCGGATGGATGAGCTCTGACATGACCTTATTAAGACCCACTTTATAGAGAGTATGTCTGCTACGCTGCCTCCATGACAACATTAGCTTGCATTATGGGATGTGGGGGGCATTATGGGATGTTGGGGGCAGAGGGAAAGGATATGATGATCAGAGATAGAAAGAGAGAAGAGAGAGAAAAAAAAAACAGGAATACATAAATATGGGAGAAAAGTGTATGGGGAAGAGAAGGGAGAGTAGAGGGCAGAGTAGAAAGTACATTTAGATCATTAAGCTCTGCTGTAACGTCTAGGGCAGAAGTTTACATATTTATTTAATTAAAAGGAGAAAAAAAGGAAAATAACGCCATTAAATAGAGCAAACTAAACAATAAATCATACCGTGCTATATTCAAATATGTTAATTAAAATATATAATATATTTTAAAAAGACTGGTACATTCAATTAATTGGGGGATTTCAAAGCTGGTATCGATCATTTCCCTGGCAGAGCATAGCGCCCACCAGACACTTACACACACACAGATGCACAAATAGGTCAAGAAATCCAAGATGTTCTTCAGAGAGAGATAATTAAAGAAGCCTGGTTTGCATGGTGCATCCCTTAGAGCTGTCTCCGTGGGACAAGCGTATCCACATAGCCTCCCAGCAGCCTAATTGATGCGATTGATGAATACAGTAATGGTCAGTGAACTAGGAATGTTACAGGGTCACGTCCTCCTCGGACCTACATTACCATGGCCTGGTTCTGGTCTAATTGGTGAACTTGTCCTGAACATACATCCCTCACTGAGGCATGTTGAACTTTATGATCTATAGATTTAGACATTAAGAATAGCATGAATTCCAGCCTATTGTAGAACTGATATTTTGAATTGCTTCCCCTTTTATATATTAAGTTCACTTCTTAAGCTCTGTAAAGTATATAGTCAGAGACATTTGCATACTGTATTTATGCAATAATTGTAATTTATTGTAGGAGGCAAGTCAATATGTCGACCTGTGCCACTGCCTGCCTATTTATTAGTCAAGGTGAAGATATTTCACACAGGTACATGGGACATGTACATGTGGACATGGGTTGTTTCTTTGCAACCTTGTCTTGTTTTAGGGTACGCATGCACACACACACACACACTCACACACACACATTTACACACATGTCCCTCACGTTGATGTGAAGTGACCAGATCGAGTTGCCTGCAAACAGGCCATCAGACTGGACAGTGAACACCAGGCCTCTCTATCAGACATGACAGCACTGATTACACACACATACACACACACACACACGGTCACACGCACACACACACACACACACACACAGGATGGTCCAGTGAGAGTTGACCCTTATATCTAATATGACAGCAGAGATTGCTGCTTTCATTAATGTCTGACCCTTTGCTTGCTAGTGCCCCGCCCACCCCCCACCGCGCTACCCATTCCCACCTCCCCCCACTGTCCCATCACACTAATGTGATTGAAGAGGCTCCGTTCAGACAAGCCATAACGTTTGTTCTTACAAATACAGATGCATGCGCACACGCACACACAGGCACATACACGAACAGGCATGCATACACACACAGGCACACACACACACTCAGGGGGTCCTTGTCAGGTCCCAGGTGTAGATCCAACAGGACGTGTATGTGTGTGTGTGGGCAGTAGCAGCCAGGCAGCGGTGAAAAGCCAGCAGTGTGTGTGTGTGTGTGTGTGTTGGACATGTCAGTGGGCGCCACCAGTCCCTGCCTACTGAGTGTTTGACAGCCATGACCTTTTAGTCACTCTGCATGTGTGTGTGTGTGTGTGTGCTCCAGTTGCTGTTTTTTTTAACACGTATGCATCAACCACATGCATACATATATTCTCATAGTATTTAAATACCATTATCATTTTATGCATCCACTATTTAAGAGAGATGCAAACAATATCTAGCCGTGCACAATTACCATCCCAATTGTCGCTCATAACCCCAATAACATTAGTTTAAACTTTACAGCAGTTAGTTTATACAGCAGTACTAATAACGTTATTGATCTGTTTTACTGTTATGTTGAAGCTCTCCGCCTCCATGAGTTTTTGCCTGGATCTAACTCTCTCTATTGTGTTACTTTCATACACACTGGTGAAACATTGTGAGTTGGCTGACCTTTTTAGTGGAGCTGTCATGTACACAACCTCGCCAAGCCATGTGTCTTTACTCAGTGATCTTCATGCTGGGCCTGTAAATGTTAAAGGTGTGGCAAATGTTCACTGCTCTCATGCACACTATACGTGCACAAACAAGCCTCAGTGCAAGCTCCCATCCGCACAAGATAAAAGAAATGCGAGACGAAATGCCTGTGAAGGCGACAGAGATGGCGAAACCTAGCACACCACTCGCAAATAAAATAAATAAGGATATGCACACCATGAGCAAATAAAAAATAATTCTAAATAAATTCTAAATCAAATAAATACTTAAATTAAAAAAAATTAAATTAAAAAATAAAAATATATAAGCACACCACACCAAGACATTAGATTAATATCTAAGTCTGTGCCCAGTGTCTCCCCCCCAGAAGTTTTGCGAAACATAGCAGGACTGCTGGCTCTGAGATCAGGTTGGGGGTGTCCTGGTGGGGTCGGCCCTTACCATCGAAGCACTTGTAGTCGCACGGTAGTCGCACTCTCACACGTTTTAGCCCTCATATGGATGGGTGACATCACATTTTAAAAAATCACACGAAAAAACGCAGTATGCACAACGTACAAAAACCCATAGATGCACGCATGTGCTTACACACACACATGCAGAGACACACTGATGTCACGGTGCCATAGGTAAGGTCAGACCTACTTTGACTCTGGCCCTGTCAGACCTGCAGGCATGGCTTTTTACCAAGTGTTTTTTTCCCCACCCGCTAACATATGCCAGTTAGCGGCCACACACACACTAGAGCATATGCTGGCAAGTTTCCGTCAGTGCACATTAGCTGTGCCTGTGGCAAGCGAAAGGTCAAAGACACACATACTGTCACAGTTGCACACATGTGCATACACACACAACTGCACACACACACAAACACATGTCTACCCATATGAACACACCCTCTGGCTATGGCGCGGACAGAGATATTTGTAAATAGCAGCACTTTTTGTATTAGTGCCAGTGGAGAATATTCTGGCCTTTTCACACACACACACACACACACACACACACACACATACACACACAGTAGTGCACACTAGTGATGCGCGGTTAAGTTATTTTCCTCACCAAATCCACATATTGCTGCAACTGCACCTGATCGCTCAAACCGTTGTTTGTGAACTGAAGAAAATTACACCCATGTCCACTTCCCCACCCGCTATTATAAAATGGTGCCTCCCCCCGCCATTAAGGCTGCACTCAGACCAAATTGTGTGGCGGTGTGGGAGTGTCACTACAAGGCGCATTGTGACGTCATGTTGTAACCAGAAATCCCAATTTGGAGAGTGATACAGCGCCAAGCAACTGCGTGGCGATTCACATCTTTGTATTCCCTCGTGGCAATGTTGTAAAGCTCTGGAAAGGACATCACGGCGGCGATCGGTCTCTCGTCCATCTTCGCTCAGTAAACAGCGGGCTGCTACAATGCTACATGGTAAACAAGGTTCTTCCCATGGGTGACTGTTTGGCCACCGCAGCGTGACGTCGGGTGGCGTTTCTGCAAAAGAGTTTGTTTCAACTTTTCGCCGCAGGGTCCAGCATTTTTTTCCGCCGTCCCCTGCGGTCCCCACTGCCACAGCCCAAATGCTCCCCCCCATTCAACTGGAGGACAGGCGTTTTTGCCGCAACGCCTGATTTGGTCTGAATGCGCCCTGAAGGCATTTGTTCAAAAGAGATGGCAGAGCAAGTTGAGGCCATAGCTTTGCGTATTGCTGCATTGTGTGTGCTGCTGACAACTGCAATTGCTTTGTTGTTAATAATTTGGTTTCATATGAAGGAGATTTGCGAACAACCATAATTTCCAGCTGTTATTTAATCAGAGAATTTGCCTAACTTGTGGCTAACCTTGTGCAGCCTATTATCGGTAATGCATTTGGATAAATACGCCAAACAACAAAATACATTGTCACTGGCCTCGGTTACACTTGTAACCGAGGCCACACTACACTGGACACTTGTATGCAAACTCTGTGTCCGGATCTGTGTTCAGATTTCACTTTCCTACAAATATACTTCCTAGTAAAATAAATCTGCTGAAATGGCACCGGGTGGAAGAGAAGCCCTTATGTTGTTCTTGCTGTTTAAAATGGTCTGTAGTGGTAGGGCCGACACCAGACTGTTTAAAACGGTCTGTAGTGGTAGGGCCGACACCAGACTGTTTAAAACGGTCTGTAGTGGTACGGCCGACAGGCATTGTTGAGGAGAGTTCAGCGGAGGCGAGCGCTCTATGTATGCATTACATTGCTGAATGCAGTTTCGGTTGCAGTTCAACCTGGACAGTAGCATCTGACCATAACACCAACAGGTGTTGAGTCTCGGTTAAACCTCACGACTTATTTTCCTCCATCTTCAGCGAAAAATATCGGTAGTAGCCTATGCATACTATGCATACCAGGAGAATATTGATGGGCTCAGTGCAGGCATGGGGCGTGGTTTTAATGAATGAATTATCGTATGATAAAAGTCGCATTACAATGACAACCGAGGCCAATGTTTAACTTTTTACCATAATAGGCTTTCTTTATTTAGGCAGAACGTTATTGAACAGAGAACACAGACCAGCTGAAATATTACGGCAAAATAAAGAGGCATTTTGCACGTGAACATAAATAACAAATACAATAGGCGTAGAGAGGTAAAATATGCAATGTAAAATAAAAAATAGTAAATAATGTAATGTAAAATGTAAAATAGTCTATCCAACAAGAAGAAATAATATAAGATAGTCTAAAGAAATCACGTAGGATTTTGTCAGACAGGCTATAATGGCATTAGTTATGCAATACTGGACTTGAACAAAATAATTAGGATGGCATACAAGAAATAGCTGATAGCATGAAATGAAGAAGCTGATTTTAAGCAACACACCCGTAAATCACCCGCATATTATGAATACAGAAAAAAGGCTGATCCGCAATCGGCTACACCCGCGGTTATAGTCGGGTCACGCGGGCCGATTACTCAATCTGCTCAGCTCTAGTGCACACACACAAGCAATCACTAATGAGGCGTGCACTACTTTCGATAACTTCAGCTATGCACATGAAACATTTGACTTGGCTGCCCACACTTGGTTGCTATCGGGGCATTAGTAAATTACTTTTGCTTCATAAAGCCAGAATGTTCCCTAATATATGACATGATTCACCATCTTGAATCCCGATGAACCATGGGAGTAAGCTCTATTTAAACACAGGTTTTTGCAATTACTAGCTTCAGATGAATGTTCAGTCAGTTCCAGGTTACGTCACCCCATAAATGACTTCTACTGGCATCAGCAACAACCACGTAACCTTTTCTCTCTGTAGTTATAGGGTGCAGGATGGTTGAGTGGTTGGAGTGGTTTGATTTACAGCCAAAAAGGTTCTAGGTCTGAACCCTAATATCCGCAGACTACCTGTAGGCGTCCTTGAGCAAGATGCCCTAACTCCTACCTGATCCTTAACGACATGTATCTAAAATTCAAAAAGTGGTTGCGGATAAAAATGTCGGTTCAATGCTAAATTACTGTTTGATTAGCATCCATTAGCATGGATATTTTTGTCTGCAGTTGTAAAAAATATATTTTTTCATTTCCAGAGAGTTTTCAGGTGGTGGTGAGAGGCAACGGGTTTCTCCACGCCAGGAACACAGACCAGGTCCTCTGCAGCTTCAAACTCAACGACACACACTCCCTGGGTGAGCTTACCGTTGCACCACAAAGAGTCCAGTCCACTGTTTGTTTAGTGAGAGACTTCCTTCTACAAATACTGTGATCGAGCAGAAAGGGGGCAGGAGAATCTTGTGGTTTGGGTGTTAGGGTGAAAACCCTTTAGGTATCCTCAAGCAAGATGCCAAACCCCTTCCTGCTCTTTATCTAAAACAAAGCACATTCACTGCAAGTCCCTTTGGATAAAAGCGAATAAATAATAACTAGCATGTGTAGGCGATATGACGTGACATGCCATATTAAACATTGGCCTGCATGGGTTTCCTTTCACAGATCAGAAGCCAGTGGGCATCGAGGACACCTTCCTGCTCTGTCCAGCACCTGTCATAGAGGAAGTGGGGAGGTAAACTACACACCCCTTCATCTTACAAATTACCTGCATCTCCTCCTCATCTGCTATGGCTGAAGCCCCTTTGTGCTACTCAACACTAGCTTTAGCTACTGCCGAAGGGCCACTGTGGATTTTATATTCACTCCCAGGACTTTTTAACGTCTTGTTTTCTAAACGCGTTCCTTCGCCGTCTGCTGTAAACAAGTTTGTCGTGTTGGAAACACGAGATTGCCGCCCTTGAGCAAATTGGATCCAAAGTCACCGCGTGTCTTGTGATCAATCAGTGTTTGTCACGTCTAACGAAGCCAGACACCAATCAGGGGGAGGCAACAGGAGCCCAGGAAAACGACTTAATGAGAGCCTCCTGGAGAAGGAGCCCCACACCAGCTGACTTGGTGTGTGTGTGTGTATGTGTGTATGTGACTGTGTGTGTGTGTGTGTGTGTGTGTGTGTGTGTGTGTGTGTGTGTGTGTGTGTGTGTGTGTGT
>JAOPJI010000037.1:500425-519603 GCA_027122695.1 Merluccius productus | reverse complement strand
TGTGTGTGTGTGTGTGTGTGTGTGTGTGTGTGTGTGTGTATGTGTATGTGTGTGTGTGTGTGTGTGTGTGTGTGTGTCCAAGTATGCGTTTGTTTGTTTGTGTGTATGTGCACGTGCGTGCATGTGCACATGTGGGGAAGCCACGTGGGTCCCTTGCGATCTCTGTGTGACACTTTGGGAGGAACAAAGTGTGAGGGAACCTCCCAAGGCCCAGAGAGAGAGACAGAGAGTTTCCTCCAAGGCTCGGCTGGAGGAGCTTAGTTCCCTGCAACAGAAGTTAGTTTTACGGGGGAAGGA
Source organism: Merluccius productus (assembly GCA_027122695.1). Taxonomy (NCBI): domain Eukaryota; kingdom Metazoa; phylum Chordata; class Actinopteri; order Gadiformes; family Merlucciidae; genus Merluccius; species Merluccius productus. Next base: position 519,306 of record JAOPJI010000037.1, on the reverse strand, counting down.
GACAGAGGGAGGCTCGGAGCCCAGCCAGGAAGAGGGCGAGGCCCGGCAGGCCTTTCCCTCCTCCCTCACACTTCCTTTTCCTGATCCACCCACCCCACCCCACCCCCCCAGCCTACCATGCATAATTATACACCATGCCCTGCAGCCTCAGACGCCCCCCAGTCTCCATCTGTCTTGTCGCTGTCACTCCAGATTTCCAGCCGTGGTTTGAGCTTGTCTTGTCCGCAAGTGAAACTAGTCATTGGCTGTCCTGAAGATGAGAGAGCAGGAAGGTATTTTGTTTTCACACCATGGTCGTTGCTGGGGTGTTCTGTGGGCGCTGTGCCGTCTCCAGATATATCCAAGTACAATTTCAGCTGTGATTCAAGTGACTGAGCTGAAATTCTAGTGAGATAAATGTCCCAGGTTTTCAGTCCACATGTGTCTAAGTACCCAGAAATACCTGGCACTGTGTGTGTGTGTGTGTGTGTCGTCGCCTTCTGCTCTGGAGGACGGAGCATCATTAGCACCTCAATGGTGCCTGAAGGAGGCATCCTGACATGGAAGAGAACCAGGAGCAGGAGTCGGCACCTCCCCAAAGCCAGGCTGCTGTTCCTGCTGCTGGGGAGGAAATGAGCCAGTGAATGGACGACAGGTCCATGGAGGAGGGCCGGGCAGCTGGCTGACGAGGCCCCCGTGTCCCAACGTAATGGAGGAAGGAAGGAACAAACAGAGTCGAGACTGACGCCAGGGCAAGAGAGGTGTGGATTGCCTGGACAGGTGGCCATGGCTTTGATTAGCTTGTAGCGCTACAATGTAGTGTATTACGACGGTGTTGATATTATATTATAGGATATTCCCGGTTCCACGCATTCAAGCAAAGGCGACCCTCCTGGCTGACCTTTACCCAAGTCAGATCTGAACGTTGATTGGTTGACAGCCGATGGCGTCAGTATGTGTCACTGCTGCGTATTGCATTCACGGTGTGTTGTTGAGCTCCCAAAGATTTTGAGGTCCTCCGCCCAAGCTGCCTGCTCAAAGCATGCCTCCGACCCCCCCCCTCCACCACCACCCATCTACACACACCCCTTACCCCTCTCTCCCTTCTCCCGCTCCTCCCCAGCCTTGTCGCATACCATGAAGCCACCGCAGCTGCTGTCACACAAATCTGTGTTGACTCAGGGAACCTTCCGGATGCAGCTACACACACACACCCATGCACACGTGCACACTCGTGTGCATGCTCTCATGGGGCAAAAGACACATATAGTGGGCAGATTGATGATTGATAGGCGGTGAGATCTCTCTGTCGCCCAGGAAGGGATATATTTGAGCTCCTCCTCCTGCTTGCCTGCCTGCCTTCTAGAGGAGGATAAGAAGGAGGACAAGGAGGATGAGGAAGACCATCTGGAGAAGAAGGGGGACTGTCAGATGACTGCCACCTGTATCTCTCGTTTGTCGCTGTCTGTTGTCAGTGAGAGTTACGAGCTGGACTACGGCAGGGTGGGCGGTCTACAGCGGCGGCGCAGCCAAACAGTATGGCAGTGTTTCAGGAAGTTAAAGAGTGAGGGGGAGGGATGGGCGGAGGTCTATGTGGGAGTCCCTGGAGGGAGGAAGGCAGGAGGGAGCTCTCACCCCCTCCACCAACAACCCCCTCATCCCTTCAATCTCTCCACTTCCTCTCGCCTCCCCTGAGAATCCCAGCTCACACTTCTCCCCCACCACCCTCAAGTTACTCCCCCCCGACCCCCCCTCAAATTTAAACGCTAACCTCAATACCCTTCTTTCTCCACACACCCCACAGGCCGTAACCGCAGCACAATCACCCCTTTCTCCTCCCCCCTGCTACCCAGCCAGACTGTGCTGTACCCACCTCTCTCACTCCCCCTCATTCACAACATCTATCCATCCTCACCTTTGGACATTTCTCCATCCTATTCTCTGTTGTGATCGCCGATTTCAACAGAGTCAAACAGTGTGATGTACTATTGCCCTCACGTTGATCGACTGTGAATTGTTTTTTACCATGGCCACTCTGGCATCTCCTCTACTCTGCTGCATGTAATGGTATTCTAGCCCATCGCTCTTATTCCCTGGCCTGGAAGTCTTATCATCACGGCTGCTGCAAGTCAATCAGCTATCTGTGGTTTCTACATTAGAGACTTGGGGTCAATCCAAGCCTAAAGAAAGAGGCCTTCAGTGGGTACGGCAACTTCCTGTCTTCTATAAGAAGATACACAGCTGTGTGTGCGTGTGTCTGTTATTTCTGAATAGCAGACCGTTGCTATGGACGCTATTTACATATACTATTAGACTATTTTTTTAGCAGAAGCAATGAAATAATTTTTAGATCAATAAAATATATAACTTTTTTTATAAATCAATTAAATGTATTAACTTTTTTTTTTGGGTCAAATGATTGATTTATTTCGTAAGTAGCCATGTAATAAGCGGGATGATGTACAGTGAGCCAGTCATTATTGCGAAAATAAACTCAACAGGGTGATGCAGGAAAACAACGCAAAACACATGTGTGTTAGCACATGTATGTGTCAAGTACATTTTGGGTGTTTCACATTACAGGGTCATCTTCCTGCAGGTGAGCATGAACGAGGGCATCTCCTACATCACCAGCTCCGTGCACATCACCACTACTGAGTGTGTAAGTACACGAGTCACGACCCATAAGAAACACACATACAGGACACATACACTCCTTGTAGTGTGTGTGTTGTATCCATCATCCACTAACATGGATGTTCGTGGATGTGAGAAGCATGTCCCCCGACCCCCCCCTTACTTACTTACTTTACTAAAAGTGAACTTAAGTTTTCCTTCTTTAAACTTCTTCGTTGTTTTCTTGTTCTCTTGTTAGCCGTCTTCTGCTCTTCCTCCACCTCCACTCTGACGTCTCCTCTGCTCTGTCTGTCATCAGAGGAGGCTGTGAGTACTTCCTTCAAAGCTGTCGTTTTCGCATGCAACAGTCATATCTGTTCTATTTGTTTGACATTTAGGCATGTTGTGTATTTGTGCTATGTGTGTGTGTGTGTGTGTGTGTGTGTGTGTGTGTGTGTGGAACAAGCCATGCTTGTATGTATGTGTGTGTGCTGATGCTTGTGTGTGTGTTCCTTGTGGAGCTAGTTTGATGGCACCATGGTGCTGGTCTCCCTGCTGGTGCTGTTCCTGCTGCTGGGGCTGCTGCTGATGTGGTGGCTCTGGCCCCTCTGCTGCACACTGGTGAGTAGTGTCCCATCATGATGACATCACTGGCTCTGCTGCTGCTGTTGCAGCTGTTGTAGTGATCGAGGAGATACGATGTGATTATGTTTGCATTTGTTTCCTCTTCAGGTCATCAAAGAGCCTCCCCCTCCTCCTCCCCCTGAGCCAGTAAGTCACCCTACATTGTGATCTTTCATCATCATGTGATCATGACTTGATTGGATGGTTTATTTAGCTGCATGAATCATGGTAGGTCTTTGGAACAGGATATTACATTTCTCCTTGTGCCAGCCTAGAGAGCCTGTGTTGCACTTCAGTTGCACTCTGGTATCCTTGTAAAAGGACACCAGAGTGCAACTAAGGCCGGTGTAAGACCATTTTCTGATTTGGCAATCAGAAAATGGTTGTTGGTGAATTTAAATGTGAATTGGTGAATTCAAATGCATACCATGAAGGAGCAGGTAGACAGTGGACATTGGGGATTGAAGCCAGGCCAGTATCTAAAAACACGTAATTGAAGAGAAATCATGGGAGTATTCTTGAGACACAGCGGTGGGGGGGTCCAGGTTAAGATATGACTGGTCCATGGTGAGAAGAGCGACTGACTGGTGTTTTCACCCCAGGAGTCAGACGACGAGGACGGGATGCCCAAGAAGAAGTGGCCCACGGTGGACGCATCATATTACGGAGGTCGGGGAGTAGGAGGAATCAAACGCATGGAGGTACACACACATGGACACACATAAACACACACACACACACACACACACAAACACACAAACATTGAGTCACATAAAACCTTAAAAATGCATAACTCCATAAGTGTTCCTTAAGAAGGTGAAGTCCTGACTTGACCCCTGGTCTGTCCCCGGTCTGTTCCCGGTCTGTCCCCTGGTCTGTCCCCTGGTCTGTCCCCTGGTCTGTCTCCCTGGTCTGTCCCCTGGTCTGTCTCCTGGTCTGTCCCCTGGTCTGTCTCCTGGTCTGTCCCCTGGTCTGTCCCCTGGTCTTTCTCCTGGTGTGTCCCCTGGTCTGTCTCGCAGGTGCGTTGGGGAGAGAAGGGCTCAACTGAGGAGGGGGCGAAGCTGGACAAGCCTAAGAACGCTGTGGTCAAGATGCCTGACCAGGAGTTTGAGCCGTACGAACCCAGAGCCCGCAAGCCCCCCCGTCGCCCCTCGCAGCAGAGGAGATGGTACACACCCATCAAGGTAGGCTCACACCTCACCTCTCTTTTTTTATTCTCTCTATTCTCTCTCTCTCTCTCCCTCGTATGATATTGCAATGGAGGTCAATGTCAATGGATGTACAGCGTTTATTTTCCAACTAGTGTCCGACTTCCTATGTCTGTCTTTCTGACAGCCTGTCCGTCTGTGTGACTGTGTATCTGTCTGTGTGCGTGTTACAGGGGAAGCTGGACGCGCTGTGGGCTCTGTTCAGGAGAGGCTATGACCAGGTGTCCCTGATGAGACCCCAGCCCGGGGACCAGGTCAGTCCGCCACACAGCTAGCTTATCGTATGCTTAGTTTTCATTGTAGCACACTCCCACACAAACTAGCTCAGCTAACACTGCGGCACACTCCCATAGAAAGTAGCTTAGCTTGCACCATAGCGCACTCCCACACACACTAGCTTAGCTTGCGCTGTAGCAACACCCCCACAGAAAGTAGATAAGCTTACACCACAGCGCACTCCCACATAAAAATAACGTACCGTACACCCCATCTTTACAATAACAACACAACCACACGACAGCATTTGGGCATCAAGGTTTAAGTATTGTTTCGTCATGCCAGCACGTGTGGTTTGCCATGCGTACTGGATGACGGAGCTACTGATCCCATTTGCTCAGACAACGCTGCTATTCTGTCCACAGTGTTGCGCATTCCACTACGGATATTTTTAGCCTGTTCTGCTCCTAAACGTGATTACTCTCACGATTGGAAACTTGTTAGAAAATTGAGTCTAACTCCGCCATGTGCAGCAATTATTACCGACCTTGGCCGTGTGAATGGCAACTCTTCACTCCTGAATTATTTTCCCCATCGTACGGGTTGCCATGGTGACACATCTGCCCTGGAGAAAATGGCGTCATTGTCTCCCTTTTGCATGGCTGCGGGCCATCTCGTGATTCAAATGCAATGCAATGTATTCCTTGTACGAAATCGCTCATTACCGGAGGAGACAGTGTTTTTTTTGCGTAGTAAAACTAGCAGCGGGCAGTAAAACTAGCACACGCAGTACAAGCAAACGCATGTTCCTGTCCGAAGTCTATAAGATGTTAACATAGACGTTGTTTTCACCACTTCATCCCCCCCCCCCTCTCTGGCCATATGATCCATCTCTGTCAGCACTGGGGGGGGGACTCTCTTGGAGTCATTGTCAGCCTGTGTCTCGGGCCCCACGGCTCACACAGCCACTCAACAACGACCCCCAAACCTCCCTTCACGCGCCATTAACTGAGGAAAATAAAACTCTGCTCTTCACATTGAAGGAGGTGAATGGGAGGTGGAGGGGCTGGGGTGACTTGTCACCGTTGATTTTGGTGGTGCGTAGTGGTTATCAATCGTGAAATACGGCGCTGATTTTGTTTTGTTGTTCCACTATGAATATTCTGTGACTAGGGGTGACAAAAGCACCAAGTCACTATGAATGATGGACACGACGTGATTCAAGGGAATATCCCTTGAGTGAAGTCAAATCATACGACTAAACAGATCAATGCTGAAAGAAGAAACCAATTAAAAGAAAGAACAAATTGTAAACACATACACAAAATTGTACATATGAATCCATGAATCCATAATTGGCATGGTGAACACCGTGCTAAAAGATAAAAGTGATAAAAGTGATAAAAGCACCGCATGATGGACACACATCTTTCAAGGGAACAGTGCAGTGCATAAAACTATACCACGAACTAACAAAACTATAACAATAAATAAATAAATCCACAGCTGCATAGAAACATAAAAAGCAAGAAATTAAAAGACATATGAATAAGAATTTCCTTTTTGAACTGTGATGTTAAAAATGAGCTTGGCTGGACCTTACTCCTGCTCTGCAAACGGCCATCAGTGGCCGGCCAGTTTCTGCCACACACTCCCTGTGTGTTCACATCGCTGTATGTATGTGTGTGTGTGTGTGCGCACACGCGTGCATGTGCCACAATGTGTCAATGTAATGTCCGTGTCGCCACCACCCCAGTGAGCGTCACACAAACAGATGGGGAGTTGAAAGGCCACGAGCCATATTGTGACAGAAGAGATCTTCCTTCCATTGTCCCCAGAGCTGATGGCCCTGCCATACACACACACACATGCACACACACATGCACACACACACACAGCATTTTGCGCTGTCTTTCTCTCTCACACTGTCTCTCTGTGTCACTCACTCTCTCTCTTCTATCTATGGCCTCCCTCTCTGGGTCCTGTGGTTCTGTACATATTTGACTTGATTCCAATTGAAACCAGAGGCAAGAGTTGCTATTTTACAGAACTGGGAGGTCACTGGTTCTGTGTGCCAGGGGTCTGTCCATGTAGCTCATCCACTCATAAGCACCTACCTGAGAAAATCATTCCTCTTACCTACGACCAGAAGGAGCCATGATCCTCACTATCCACTTCTCTCGGTCTTATATACGCCCGCTTCATTTGCTTTTTACTGCACCCACCCACCCTCTCTTTCCTCCCCTGCTCCCTCTGTACAACCCCTTCCACCACCACCACCACAACACACTCTCTCTGTTATTCATTAGCTTGCAGTGGTGTCATTCAGCCCATATGTCCTGGTGGCAGCCTGCTTACAGTCACACACACACACACACACACACACACAGAAAGCACAGTGATATTCATGAGGCTGTGTTCTCATTGTGTCCATATGCTGTCTCTGGTGTGGGGCTGCTCCTCTGCTGCTCACAAACTGGCCCATTCACTAAAGTCCTGATGACGAGGACACAGCAATAACACCCATACTGGGCTGGGCCAATCAATAACACACGCACACACACACACGCACACATGTACACACACATACACACACACGCACACGCTGACATCTACGCATGCACACGGCTTGCGCACACACAGATGCACGTGCACATAGCAACACACACAGAGACGCGCACATTCATACACACACAATCACACACACACTCCCACAAACACTCACAGCTCATACACACACACACACACACACACACACACATATATCTATACATACAATGCCCCCTATGTCACAAAGCCACTGCTGGCAGAGATATATTAATGGCCCCAGTGTGACTTTAGGGCCTCTCTGGTTAATAAGGTGTTAAAACAGACCACCAAGGGTCCCGTACTCAAAGGCCCAACCTCTATCCTTAACCCATTGATTCATTCATTGTGTGTGTGTGTGTGTGTGTCTGTCTGTCTGTGTGTGTGTGTGTGTGTGCGTGCGCGTGTTTGCGTGTTTTTTAAGGGGTTAGCAGCACTTAGATTGGGGTAAAAAGAGGCTGACGACCTATGAGAACAATAAGGGAAGTGTCCCTGACTTGTAAATTATGTTAAACATTAGGGGCCCACCCTGTTAACCATTGTTGGGGTCCTGGACTCACTCCTTTTTTTTACATTCTGTGAACCTTAAGAAGGACATAAACCCCTCTCTGTTTCGTGTCAAGAGATAGGACAAGAGAGGGAAAGCGAGAGAGAGAGAGAGACAGACAGATGGACGGACAGACAGGCAGACAGACAGACAGGAGGGGAAATGGGAGAGTGCAATAGAGGGTTTGCATACCCCATTGTGTTTGTGTGTGTGTGTGTGTGTGTGTGTGTGTGTGTGTGTGTGTGTGTGTGTGTGTGTGTGTTTTAAGTGATATGAGCAGCATCACTACTGTTGTAGTGCAGGTGTGGACAGAGAACAGGGAACACACAGTAGCAGCTCTATGTCCATCTCTCTCCGGGGCCACAACACACAGGCCTCTGTTCTCCCTGTCTGCTCAAACCCCCCCCCCCCCCCCAAAAAAAAAGCGCCCTTGTGGGAGCAGCTTCAGTGCATGAGCGCACAGACATTTACAGACTATACAGAAGTGTTACAGAAGTACTTTGAGATTTTTGTCCCATGGTTGAATGGGGATATTTTGATCTAGCTGTGTGTATTGAAGATGTGGTATAAAGTGTGTTTACTTAAGATGTCTCCTTCTCTCTCCCGCAGGGCCGTTGCATACGTTTCCACCGGGTTCAAGGGGAGGAGTCTATCCCGGTCCGAAATCTTCCTCCATCACAAGGCTTCCCTCCTGCTCCTGCTCCTCCCCAACCCCCTCCTCCTCTTCACTTTCCCTCCCCTCCTCCACCCCCCGAGCAGCAACCCCTGGTCTCTTCTTCCGTACCCCGCGCCAAACCGCCCACCAGGGGCCCACGAACCACGCCCCCCTCTCGGGCCCCTCCACCCATGATGCAGTCGGCCCCCGGCCCGCCCCCAGCCCGCCTGCCCCCGGGGCCCCCGGGGCCGCCTCCCTCACGACCCCCACCCAGGCTCTGATTGTTTTTTATTTGTACTTTTTTTCTAAAGCAGAAGCAAGAGAGAGAAAGGGTATTTATATCAAATTTAAAAAAAATCTTTGTGCCTATACTTGTATGCGCTCAGAAACACCTAGTATTAGCTGAGTCTCTCACCTTCACTGAGAGAGAGAGACGTTATGTGGTGGACGCCACGGTCTCCGAATTAAGAGCGCTGCATTTCATGGTAGAACAAAAAAAAAATTTAAATACCAAAAAAAGACAGGTTGTCTCTATACCATGATGTTCATAATAGCTGACTGTGTGGCCAAACGATGGTTAAATGTCATATACACATATGTAGAAGGGACTGAGTAAGGACATTGTTAAGAAATGTAAGTGCATGTATTGAAAGCAGTGTCTGCAATAGCATGAGTTGTGTCTGAAGGGGAATTGTAATGTTGGGTTTAGTAAAGGTTTTTTTTGTGAAAACAATTGCGTATCCTCCCCACGCATCGGTCGTCGTTCCTGTGGTGGGCCAGTCCAGGAGAAAATTGCCAGGGCCGAATTTTGTTCCCAGTCCAGCCCTGGTGAGGAACAAATGTAAATGTATTTTTAGGGTTTTTGATAAGCCTTCGCTAAAGATGTACCGCATGCATGGGTACATTGACCACTTAATCAAAAGAACAAAAAGAATCAACCACTTAAACTAAGAACATTTGTTTTTCAAACAGCATTGGTCAAAGAAACGATTCGTATTTTTTTTGTATTGTATGTAAACATGATGTAACTTCTTTGTAACTGCAGGGCAGTTTTAACTATTTATTTTAATGCAGGCCCTTGTATGCACATGCTCTAGTCAGTGGGAGTTGTAGCACATTTTGATGTACAATAAGACAGAGGAGGACTTTATCATCCACCTCCCTATGGCTGGCTGTTCTTCACTAGCTCTCCTTGATTTCATTTACCGGTACTAATGACTGAAATGATAATGCATCGTTTCTGTATTAACGCCCATTTTTGTCTTTAATTAAAAATGTATTTTATATTGTGAACAGTGATTATTTCAAATAGATTGCAAAACCAATAATAAAATCTTGAAAATATAAGAATATGAATGTGTTTTCTGTTTCTCAATTTGGAGTATGTATAACCTGGCCTGAAGCCTAAGAGTGGAAAGTAATGATTCACAAACTGACAACCTAATCACGCTAATAACACTTGCAACACTTCTTCCAGAAAGTAAAAATAAAGTGTTGAACGGTCATTCGGAAGAACATTTGAGAGCAATCTATTAATGACTCGCATTGAAAGACTGCTCGTTGTTCTTCACATTTGGTGGTTCTGGTCCAACTCTTGTTTTTAATTTACCACCATTAACTCATAAATGGCTTTTATAGGCTATACTGCTTCCCTTTGTTCTTTTCATTCACTTAAGAATTTGATTGCCTACTTTCTAAGTACTTTTGTTGTACTTCTCCAGACAAAACATTTTTTTGATAGTAGTGCATATATTATTATCCATCTGAAATGGGTCACCAATGTCATAGGACATTTCAGAATTCATGTCTGATTTAACTGGTATTTATTTCTAAAAAACAGTCCATGGGTAATTCAAAAAATTACTTCACTGCTTTGGAAGGCCACCACAAGATGGCATAGGTTTTTTCTTTTGTAAAAGTAGTTATAAGCAGATGGGAGCACTTAACGTTCAGTTATAAAAAGATAAAGTTGACATCACGTGTTTTTTACTGCGTTGGCCATAATATTCATAAAACGCCCCCAAAAAATACCAGAACCATATATGTTTTAAACAAGATGTTTAATTCGACTGTAGGGAAAATATTGCAAACCAGAGCAAAAATGTTTATACATTTTCACAATATAAACGCATAACTGTCTAAAGCGCTTGATCTGCACTCGGAAAGCGTTTTATCCAACGGTCTACAGCCGCATCTAGTGATTGCATCGAAACTAACATGAAGGCATATCTCTACAGTATCCATTTACTGTGAAGAGGGATGCATAAATACACTATAATGTTAAACAGATGCCAAGCTGTCATCTGTAGCATACACAAAAGGAAAACAAAATGTATTAGCAGCTTGATATGACAAGCCAGATTTTCCATATCACCATTTTCTATATCCATCCTGACCAATATTAATTCTCCATTTTTTGTACTTTCGGATACACGTTACCCGACCATAGTCCTCTGTATAAACAGCATGTGCAACTGTCCAATTCTAGAACTAAAGACAATTCGTACATTTTTAAAAAACAAACGCCTGCTGTAAACATGACAGCAAAAACACAACCACACACACACACGCGCGCAGAAAAAACACTCGGTGGGGGTGCGTTACTGTAAATTCAATATACACAATGCATAAAGCATCTTCTGGTTTTCAGGCTCTCCTCTTGTTTCTCTGCATTTTCTTCCCAGATTGCGCCCCCTTCTGGACTCCTCGCACCATGCCCTTGAACTGGCCTTGCAACTTGGCCCGTTTCCTATTACACATAGAGAAAAGACACGCGTTACCTTACTTAAGGACGGTTCAATGGATGCATTTGGGAAAGGCTGTAAACTAATCTGGTAAGCTATACCTGCGGTTGAGCTGGGCTTTCCTCAGTGGGATGTAGGCATAGGGGTCCACCTTACCCGTCTTCTTCACGTCCCCCTTTCCTTTCTAAAGAAAAAAACAAAGACAAGATGGTCAGGGTTCCCAGTGTCCAAAATGACAATACAATGCTTTGTTTGGATGTAGTTCTTGTGGCTGTGGTGTGTGGCTCACCTTGGACTTGTATTCCAGTCCAGAGTCTCTGCTGCCACCCAGTGGTCTGTGGATGCCAGAACCTCCAGCTGAGAAGAAAACAGTTGCAGTTTAACAACCGGTCAGTTTGGCGTTATTCATTGATAAACCAGACGACTAATCAACTTGAAGATAGCCCTGTTAAAAAAAAACCTATGGGAATTTGGATGCACAATTTGCTTCTGAATAGGGTAAGAGTTGTTTTTGGGCGGCATTATCATATATTTTTAGCAACCAAAATTCATGAATACATACAATGATTTGATTGATTTAAGTTTTTTTTAACACATGCCTTTGTATTTTGACTTCACATCCGTTTCCATGTCCTCGTCAAGGTCGTCATCGTCAAACTTCCTCTTCTGTGTCTTTTTCTGGAGGAAACAACATACGGCAGATTCATTAGAAGCATGGCAAAAACCTACGACAAAGGCAACAGGAAGTCAGATTCAGCCACCAGCTGTGGTGTAGGAAGACACTTACAGTCCGCACTCCAGCCTCTTCCAGGATATCCTTCATTTCTTCCTCTGCATCTGTGGAGAGAGTTGATGGTCAGAGTTGAAGTGTGTTGAAGCAGGGCTTGACAGTGCAACCATTTCACTCGCATATGCGAGTAAAAATTCTGTTGTGTGAACGTGATTTTACATTTAGGAGCACATGTGTGCGAGTGGAATTTCCATTTTTGAATTAAAGTAAAATGGATCCTGTTACCAGCTTTCACACATATAGCACGATAGGTCTGCCGACCGACCAAGGAAATAGCTGCCATATATCCCACTTCGCCATTCCAATAGAAGTTGGGAGGTTTAGTTCATAAATCTGTTTGACTCCATTTACCACGTTCGCGACCGAAGATTCAACTGCTTACAAACTGCAGCGACGTGAAGCCGTAAGTGGCTATTGCAGCGGGAGAGATGCTTACACTAACGTTACGCCAGCAGGCGATGCACCGGCTCTTCCAAAAACAAAACAGACTCCTGGGACTATATTTCACCTGGAGAGAGACTAAATGAACGATGAGGCTGCGCTTCTTGCCAACTGGTGAGAAACAAAATATCAACGCGATGATTTTTCCACTTGTTACATTATGATTCCCCCTTTTAAAATAAGTTCCTGTAACGTACAACACGTAGGTTTCAGATTTTAAGCAGGAATGTCAGGATGTGATGTAAAGCTTATAACATACTTATACACCATAATGATGTTTTAGTGTGTTGCTGTAAACATGACTGGACATCTGGCTACTGCACTGGACGGCAACCAACTTGCTCACCAGCCAGCACCTCACCATGGACAAAATTCATTTTCTATTTTTTGTACTTAAAATGCCTACTGTGTGCCCTCAAGATGTGTGGCCTGTGAAGCCATTTGAGACTAAAGCGCTGTAAACCAGTAGAAAGAGAAATACGATGCTGGTCCTCTGAAGCTTGCGAAGAACTGAGAGCTTGTTTTGAACTGACAAACTGGGACGTATTCCACGACCAGAATTCCTTGGATGTCACTACTTCAGTCACCACTGATTACATTAACTTTTGTGCACAGTTAGTAATCCCCATCAAACGAATACGGATATACCCCAACAACAAACGATTTGTGTCTAAGGACATTAAAGACATAATAAACACAAGGAAAGTGGCCTTTAAGAACAAAGACGCCATTAAATGCAGACAATTGGACAAGGTTTTAAAAATCAAACTAAGGGAAGCTAAACAGGTGCACAGAAATCAGCTGGAGGAAAACTTTAAAGAAAAAAACCCTAAAAGACTCTGGGATAACATGAAAAAAATGACTGGAATGTCATCCTCCAATAAACCCATTGTAACTGGAAATGAACTCATGTTTGCAAATGAACTGAATGACTTTTTCTGCAGGTTTGACTCTTCCTCTCACCTCAATGACTGTGAAGATTTAGTTAACACCATCAAACTATCCAACTCTGACAGAATAAATATAACAGTGGAGGAGGTCAGGGCTACTTTCCAGCGCAACAACACAAGGAAAGCTTTAGGACCTGACCAGAGTAGTGCACTCATTCTTAAAACCTTCGCCAGGGAACTTGCCCCTGTTTGGCAACCTATTTTCCAACAGTCACTAGACACCCACCACATACCTCTAGCATGGAAAACATCTCATATTAAGCCCATCCCCAAAAAGAAATGTCCCAAGGAGCATAATGACTATAGGCCAATAGCCCTTACATCAGTGATCATGAAATCACTTGAGAAAATCATAGTCAAACATCTCAATAGACAAATGGGGGGGCTTCACGACCCATACCAATTTGCTTACAAACAAGGTCGTAGCACAGAGGATGCAGTGGTTACACTGGTGCACATTATATCAAAACACCTGGATAAACCCAACACCTATGCCAGGGCTCTCTTCCTTGATTTCTCTTCTGCGTTTAACACCATTCAGCCTAACCTACTCTTGTCCAAAATGATTAAGCTTCAGATAAATCCATACATTATTCACTGGTATTTTTCTTTTCTCACAAACAGGGTACAGCTGGTCAAGGTAAATGACACACTATCTTCTCCCATTACCACCAATGTTGGAGTTCCCCAGGGTTGCATAAGCTCCCCCAGGTTGTTCACCCTGTACACTTCTGACTGCACCACCAATGTTCCAAATCAATATCTTCTCAAATACTCCGATGACTCTACCTTAGTGACCCTCTTCACACAACCTGATGACCACACCCTGTACCAAAGCAATGTGGACTGGTTAATTGATTGGTGTGATAACAACTACCTCATCATTAACACAGTAAAGACAGAGGAGATCATTTTTGGTAAACCGCCCAACCTCCAACTACTTCCAGTAAAAATCCATGACTCTGACATCAGCCAAGTCCCATCCTATAAATATCTGGGTGTTATGATTGACCAAAATCTGACTTGGACTGACCACATTGATTTCACCTGTAAAAAAATACAGCAACGCATATACTTCCTGCGAAGATTAAGATCCTTTGGTGCTAGTGCCCAAATCATCTTCTTATTTTTTACATCTGTGATCCAGAGCGTCATGCTTTACTGCAGTACAGCTTGGTATAATAGCCTCTCTGTAAAAAATAAAGCAAAACTCCAACGGCAAATTAAAATCTGCTCTAAGATCATTGGGCTGCCCATAGAAAACCTATTCCAGGAAGCCCATAACAAAAGTATGCTCCGACTGGCCACATGCATCTCTACAGACATCACACACACTCTCTACCAAGAATATCAGCCATTACCCTCAAGTAGGCGTTTCAGAGTTCCCCGCTTCAACCGCAACAGACTTAAACATGCTTTCATACATCAATCTATTCTTTTGCTAAATCAGTTGTAAGACCACATAGTATTTATTACTTCATGGTGGTAATATCTTCAAGTTATGTGGGTTGTATGTAATGTATGTATGCATGTATGTCTGTATGTCTGTATGTTTGTCTGTATATAGGCCTGTGTCCTCTGTTTTTGTCAGCTGTGCAATAGTCTTGTGATGTGATGTTATGTGTAGGCCTATGTTCTGTCTTAAACGAGTGTTGCTCAGGGATGCAAACTGAATTTCAGTGTAAACTGACAATAAAGTATTATCGTATCGTATCGTATCGTATCGTATCGTAACTATGATTAAGGGTTATACAAAACAAATCGACTTGACTTGAACATTAGCGGCAGCTGCTAATGCATTTCTCCCTGTTCCCGTGTGTTTGTGCGTGTTAAACCCCAGAACTGGAGCGCACTTACAAACGGAGCGGTTTCATTACCCTTGCATACTTTTTATTTTCCATAAACAAGAATGCGCACAGAATGGCACAGTCCTCCCGGGGAGAAAAAGTCAGCATCGAGCCCTGTGAAGGGCAGGATAGTATAGTGGCTAGGGTGTTTGATTTCCAGCCAAAAAGGTACTAGGGTTGATCCCCTCGATGTCCTCAGCCTGGCCTTTAGGCATCCTTGAGCAAGATGCCTTTACCCCGTCCCCCTACCTCATCTTAAATCATTTGTATCTGAATTCACTGCAAGTCGCTGGGATAAAAGCGTGGTATCAGTGGCTTAAGGCTGTCTGTAGGAAAGAGATAGGAGGGGGCGGGAATTTGGGAACCAATTAGAAGACAGCTGAGTTAGGGGCAGGTCTTTTGAGACCCAATTAGAAGAGAGGTGAGTTCGGAGCAGGTGTTGTCAGTCACCCGTGGAAGTCAACGGCAAACATTAGCTTAAGTTGAATAAACTGTGTGCCTCGGGCTGCCAAGTCAGAACCTGCATCAGACTTTTCCTTTACACTTCTCCTACCCTTCTTCACGTCGTCCTCTTCGTCGTCGTCGTCCTTGATGATGAGCCGTCCGTCAGATGTCACCTTGAAGCCGTGCGATTCCTTGGCCTTCTTCTTCATCTTGGGGTTGGTGGCTGTGGAGCACAACAGACAACGTCAACCACACGCAAGTTGTAATGTAGGCAGCCCATTCATCTATTCATCCATTTGTTATTGTTGACATTTGTTGTCATTTACCCAGCACTCTCTGGGAAACGGTGGGGTCCAGGAAGTTGAGTGGCTCGTCCGTCTCTCCCTCCTTGAGCCACGCCCGCCCCTTCTGCTGCTGCTGTTTGCCTGCTTTCTTCTGGGCCTTGGAGCCCTTGGCTTCGTTGTCCGACAAGTCGCTGTCCGAGTCCGCCAGGATGTCCTCAATGCTGCAACACGTACAGGGAACACAGACACATTGGTTTAGGAAAATGACAAGTATACATTTGAAATGTATGAATCCCAGGTGGGAAAAGTGAGTGTCACAGCAGCAGAATTACAGGAGATGAGAAATTAAGAAAGTAAACATAAAAATACTAAAAAATAGAAAAATATATATATCTATATACATGTGTCTGACATGACAGACACGGCTTAACACAGCTTTTTTTAAATCTTCTTTTAATCGTTTGTTTAAAATGAAAATCGAATCATGACCTTAAAATCGAAAGTCAAATTTAATCGTGGATTGGGAGAATTGTGACCCCCCTAATAATAATAATAATAATAATAATAATAATAATAATAATAAGTACTGTAACTAACTTTCATGTATATTTTCACTCTGAACTCTTACCTTTCTGCCTTGGGTTTAGGCGCCTCTGCCTCGCTGTCTGAGTCCTCCTGCTCCTCTGAGGCCTCCTTGCGTCTCTTGGTGCGAGCCTCCGCCTTGCGGATGTTGGTCAGCACCTTGTGGTGCTCAGCTGGCAGCATGCTTTTCACCAGCTCAAACCTGGGGACACGCCACACAACTCAATTAGAAGTCAATGATATACAAGTTAATACCAAGCTACTGATGCAAGGTGCAACACAGAACGCAACAACGCTTCCTTCCTGTGGGAAGTAAAGGGAAATAATACATAACGGTAATATATTCTACTTTTGTGTGAAATAAAAGTGTAAATGCCTGAAAATTAATAGAAACATTAATAGAAACCAATGGGTATATGCCTGACATTGCAATTTCCTGCAGGATTAATACAGTTCTAGCCATCTTACTGAAGTACAGCCAGATAAGCTTAGGTGTAATTTTCAAAGTGCTGTTGAGGGATTGAGGGACAGATTTCCCTCGACCCTTACCCAAACTTCCTGATGAGCTTGGTGAAGATGTTCTTCAGCTTGGTGCGGAAGTGTCTCTTCATGTCGTCCTTCAGGTTGCCGATGCCCTCCATCTGATCAGGAGAGAAAACAGCGAGTGTTAAAGGGGCAGTGAACCCAAAAATATATATTTTTAAAATTTTTTTAAATGTGGCAATATGTCTTATATGATTGTCAACAAATTAATCTACGCCATTTTGTCACCGTTACTAAAATAAGACTGGCATACATACATACATATGATTTTAATCCTGTTTTCTCTGAACTACACCCAATTTGTGAACGTTCCACTCGTGTTCGAACTCAAACCGAAACGGTGGGTTCACTTACTCACTCAACACGTGGGCTTTGACATGCGTTATGGTTTGGTCTATACAATACCAGACCATAACGCATGTTAAAGCGAGAGCATGGCGTCTACGTACAATGACGGAGATGTGCGAAGCGAGGGTTTTGGGGTCCATGACGAAGAGGAGAACTTTGATGAAGCCCAGGGCGGCTTTGACGATCTCTCTGGTGTGAGACGAGAGGAGGAGGCACACGTTGTGCAGCAGCTGCTCCATGGTCGCCGTGGCGATGGAGTCTGGGAACACAGAAACATACCATCATTCCCCAAGCAACAATAATGTAGCAATATAACATCAATCATTTCTTACCTCAACCGTCTAAAATGTTTTTATTTAGCGTTAACATTTCTACTACTCATTGTGTATCTAGTTATATTTCCCATATATTGTCGGGAGATGTTGCATATTTTTATTGTCATTAAAAGAAAATATTATGCAACTGAAACTGCTATAACTGCCTTATACTTTCTGCTGTCAAACCACAATTTCTGGGAGTTGTCTTCCAACAAAAATATGAACAATAACGTGACCAGGGAATAGGCTAAAGGCACATGCCTACCTTTGTACTCAAACACCAAGCGAGTCAATGCCAACACGGTGCAGTTGATCATGGTGACCGAACCCAGCAGCCCAGCGTACACCAACACCAAATACTGCTCCAGGGCATCTGTGGGTAAGGACACGTATCGGGCTTGTAGATCAGAATGCATCATGGGATTTTTTTGTTGGCGATACTCAGCCATATTGAGAGGTCTCAAGAGAGTTGTAGTACTGTATAATCTGAAATCAACGTGAATATACCGTAACCTAGGCTAATGAAAAGTGTGTTTTACCATGTCTCGCATGAGAAACACTGTGGCAATTTCAAACACAACAATGTCTTCTCATAACGACAAAACATTTCAGGATTAACAATAACTAAAAAAACATTACTATTAACATAACTAATTTTCCAATGCTCCTCCTCCTTCCGAAATGGAGGCGGTCATTGCAACATGACTTATATACGATATACAAGCCCTATAAAAGAGACTTGAGAAAAACAAACTTTCATGGGCTGAACTAAAAGGTAAAGTATTTTTTTTACTTTATGGTATTAAATACATACACGCTTCTCACCTTTTGAATTTCCACAGAAGCGCACAAATGCTTTTCCAATTTCCACCAGGAGGGTGTAGGCGTTCTTACGAGCTCCCACGGACGTCTCCTTGGTACAGACAATCACCTGACAGACAAATAAAGACCCCATTAGAATACAGCACACTTTAAAATGCTGTGTGCTAGTGTGTGCGGTAGGGGTGACCCCGAATATTCGACTATTCGATTAGAGATGCACCGATCGATCGGCAACCGATCGCAATCGGCCGATAATACCCCTATCGGTTTTGATCGGCGTTCTAAAAATAGACCAAAGCAGGCCGATCAGATGACGTTTCAAATACACAATATAACAA
>JAOPJI010000037.1:475371-486672 GCA_027122695.1 Merluccius productus | reverse complement strand
GGACGACTGCAGAGTCTCCGAGATTATACCGGACATGAGGCGGTTTTACCCTCCACAGCACAGAGAGGAGACCACACTGTTCGTCATGTGGCTTTTAGACGGTTAGACAGTCATCCATTTTGTAATTTGACTGACTGACAAACTTCAAGCCATCTGCATTTCTCTATTCACAGGAGGCTGGGAATATTTTAACAAAACCCTGCTAAATTAGAATGAAGTGCATCTTATGAATATGAAGTTAATTATAAATGCAAGTCTGAATGAGTTTGACCTGGAAGCATTTTAATGGTCCGATAACCAGAGCTACGTTTGTTAGCATGTGAAGATAAAGAGGTCATGAACCCATTACTGAGTCTGCCCAAAGCACTCATGTCTGGGTCTTCCACCTCACTGTTTCCCCAGTGTGAATGTGTGTGTGTGTGTGTGTGTGTGTGTGTGTGTGTGTGTGTCTGTGGTTGTGCACGTGTGTGTGTGCGTGCATGCGTTTGCGTGCACGTGGCAGTGAATGTGTGTTTACATTCCCATCTACATGTGTGGGATAATTGGTCCCTGAGAAATATGGTTTTATAGTTTGAACCATTAATAAACCAAAAGCTGTCACCTAAATAGCTACTGTAGTCCTACAATATAGGATCATATTATAAATATAGCGAATGTATCACTAGAACAATGGATATTTTGGTGAAATGTATAATAATAACAATAACAATAATAATAATAATAATAATAATAATAATAATAATAATAATAATAATAATAAACATGGTTACAAAGTGCTTTACAGACAGTGTATACAGTTAAAACAGTAAAAGAAAGCACACTTACACAGTGCATTTATATAGCAATATAATATAACTGGTAAAGCGAAATCCAGTGGAATAGGAATAGTGCAATAAGATAAAATACATCAAATCGAATGAACACTACAAGAAGGCTTTTATATAAAAATAGGTTTTCAGACAACTTTTAAAAAAGGCCACCGACGTTGCCTGAGATCCTTAGGTAGGGAGCGCCATACACCATGGGCCCTTATTGCAAAAGCTGGTCACCTTTTGTGACGAGGCGTGATTTAGGAACCGATGGCACGGTCCCAGCTGAGGATCTCAGATTACGTACAGGCTCATAAGGGACAATTTAGAAATATAGTTGCGGCCCAGACCCTGCAGAGCTTTAAAAGTCAGCAATAAAATCATAAAATCAATTCTAAATCCAGCCAGTGAAGAGAGGCAAGGATGGGAGTAATGTGTATGAGTCAATAATTCATCAAATTAATTGTGTTAATAAGTTCACGTGGATGTGTTGGTAGCTTTTATAGGCCTATAAGCATGTGTGTGTGTGTGTGTGTGTGTGTGTGTGTGTGTGTGTGTGTGTGTGAGAGATAAATTAGTCATATAGGCCTATGTTATAGCCTACATAACCAGCGGTCCGCTAGTCGTATCCTAGGTATCCTTAGCTAGATCATTAGCCACTAGGCATTGTCAGTTTCCTCATTTTCCTCCTCATACCAACTTGTTTTGCTCAAGAGGATTGACAGTTGACACATCCATGTAGTTTCGAGTGTGCATGTTTGACATCCTATAGATGGCATTAGTGAGCCAAGAGAAATCCTAACCACTCGCATGTGAACCTGGAGCGGTCGCTCCCAGCATGTGGTGGCGACACCCCGCGGTAGCGCTCGTTCTGGAGCCGGCTCATCACGAACAGTTCTTCACGAACCGATCTTTCATCCTGAGGGCCCACACATACCTTCATTGACTTTTTCAAATCGCCGCCGTTGGAGAGCGACGTTCGCAAGTTGTGTTTTGAGACGTTAGAGAATACCATGAATAATTTATGGGTAAACACGATTTGGATGACCGGATTGGCGATTTCTTTTCTGTGTTTCAAGGTAAGGACTGGAGTTGTTCGAAGTTAATTATTTTAAAATAAGTATATATGCTCTGGAATAAATGAACCTAACTGCACTTGGAAATGTCGATGTTCGACAATAGATAATTATAATAGATAAATAGATACTTTATTATAGCTATTATTTGAATGTTATTATTATCAACATTTTTGCCTAAATTTGTAACAATAAAATCTGTGTGCCAAATGTTGCAAGACAAACTACTTTTGAGCAGCCCGAGTCAAAATGTAGGCTATTAGAAGTATCTGGAATGAGTGAGACCAAAACTCATTCAGGATTTCCATTCCGTCACATTTATTTTAAATCATATGCTTGTCGAGAAATGATATTTTTTAGATAGGAGGCGAAGTTCTGTCGTTAATACAAACGGACACTCACAGCCCCGTGACACCATGCGGATCTCGTGAGTTCACGTTTTTATTCATTGCGAAACGTGAATAGCCGGATGGTCTCACGAGGCTAGGTGCCGTAGCGAGCTAGCCAAACACAGGTGTGTTCAATTAGGTTAATGAGGGAGCCAATGAATGGCAGGTGGTGTAGCTAGCGGTAGACACCTATGTGTTTATTTATGCTATGACACCTGTGGGAACTGCCCCATTTTTGCCCACTTGCAGACAGTAATGGTGGTGACATGTTGATGTTTACCAGCGGACATCTCCTGTGTTTTTCGCCTGAGGGGCACAGGAGTAGATAAGATAAATGCCTGAAATGATTGCAGATTTCCGTCAACTGGCCTGGCCATGGTTTCTGTCCAATGGTGCTGTGCTGGTGCATGCTGTGTTTCCTGCCTGTGTTTGGTTGTTTGTTTGCAGAGTAGCCTGCTACGGTGGACTGAACATCCACCATTGCAAGTTGTTCGAAAAACAAAATTGAAACTGTTTTCAACATTTGAACTGCGTCAAAAAAAGGAGCAACCACACAACTAAAGCTATGGATGATAAATATCGGCCGATAATGGGAAATTTCGTATTATGTATTATTCCGATAATTAAATTATAGCCGATAAATAGAGCCGATAATTCAAAGCCAATACTGCTTCCATTGACTTAACAAGCACAGCATGCCGTTTTTGCGCTCATGATGTCAAACTGCTGCACTTCGGTAGAGCCACGTTGCTCGGATATTCGTTCGTTCGGTAGGTTATTTTATATGAAAAAGACACCTGCCGTCCATTGTGAGAATTGACAAGACCCACAGAGACAGACTTTAAACAAACTGGTTGTAATAATATTAATATTCATGGCGATCCGTCTCCCACAATAGCGACTGTGTGACTTCTCTTCGGGTAAATAGCACTTGTCCTGCCGGCTGCCGTGCAATTTCATCAAAACGTTGCTCAATTTGACCAATGAGTGGATCCGAAAGCCACTGATGTCCACATGGCAATCCTATGTGATAGTGTCATTTTGCTTTTTGTGTTATTCAAATAATACTGTAAATGAAATGCGATTCTGCAGCAGTGGTCTTCGCCTGCTCCGACTCAGGCAGGGAAAGGTCCGCACTTGGAATAGATTTTCTTTCCTTCAAATATTTGTTTGGAAAACCAAATTAATATCCAAAGCTTGAAATTATGTATTTGGCCCAGCCCTAGTCACCTCAAAGGTGTTTCAATTACTTGTGTTTATTGACATATGTCAGGTAATTAATTTATTTTTGAATTCTTATGCAAAACGTTTTATAGGCTTTATGTTCTATGAAAGCCAAAGTAGACTATAGAAAACCCTACCTCACACTCATGCACTAAAAGTAGCATAACTGTCCCCTAACCCTTTTCAATGTCTTTACTAAGCAAAACAGTCTACTATATGTCTTTTGTCAATGTGTTTTATCTGCAGACTAAGCAGCCATAGGCTTTCGGTTCAAAAACCAAAAGCCAAAACATTTGCTACAGATTTGTGAATACAGAATACAAGCATGCAAAGAGTCAGTCAACTGTTCTTTGTTTCTGTTGTGTTAAAGGCACAATGTGTAAAATTTAGTGGCATCTAGCAGTAAGGTTGCAGATTACAACAAACTGAATACTCGTTTTGTTTTTTTGTTTAAGTCTGTATAGTTTCACCAATGTACACATATGGAAAGTCACCTGTATACAGTGTGTTACATTCACACTGGAGCTCCACTGGCCACGCAGTGTTTTACCTGCTTTTTACTGTTGTAGAGCTAGCGGGTTACACTTCTAAACAGACATTTTAATGTTATATCCATTCTGATAATTTTGTAACATGAGACGTATCGGTTTAATTACACAATCACTCATAGCTCTGATCACGTCTTTAGTTCCTCGTGTCAGATCATTGTAACTCGGAGCATGAATGGATATCTGATCAATATCTAATATCTTTCAAAGCAACAAAAAGAAACCCTTTCAGATGCCATAAACTGCTCTAGAGATGTGTGGTTATGTTAATCAGCCACCAGAGTGCTATGCTGCTATAAATGTCACATTCAGTTTGGAAGGCAGGACGTTCCTGGCGGGATGCGGGATACACTACACTGTTGTAGATCTAGCGGGATACACTTATAAACAGCCATTTTAATGTTATATCCATTCAGTACATTTTGTAATGTGAGACGTATCAGTTTAATTGCACTTCAGTTAGGCTATTGTTTAGAGCAGGGTACTTTGCCTTTTGTGTAGAAATATTGACCAAACGATAGCTCTACAGAGAGGAGTGCTGCTGCCCGGCGGTTACACTAGGAAGCTCCGTCTCCTGGGCAGGTAGACACCGCTAGACACATAGGACACATAGGAATACCGGTGATCACGTCTTTAGTTCACCATGTCACATCGCTCATTCAGAGCGTGAATATCTGTTGAATATCCAATATCTTTAACTTAAACAAACCCTTTCAAACTAGATAAACTGCAGACATTGTGGACATTATTGTAAAACGTATCTAATGCGGGGTAACCCCGCCCCCGGACCAGCTACTAAATGTTGGCAAACAAACCGATTTTAGTTTCAACAACAATATGCAACAGCGAAGGCTTTATTTCTCTAGAGACGTTTGTTCGTTCTGGGCTACTGTATAAACATGGCGGTACAAAATGGCGGCATCCGTGGAAGGCGACCCGCTCCCCATGTAGATATAAAGGGCTCATTCTAAGCTCATTCTCAATATTAGAAAGTCCTTCTTGCTCCATGGTTTGTCCTTCTCATCCTCCTGGCTCCATTCTCGCTCGTCATTGTTGCCAAAATTACCATACTTTATTAATTTTGGATATGCTGCCCAAATTACTATATTAATTTTGGATATGTACGTGAGCCAATGAAGATATCAACAATGACATTTTGACCAGTGGAAATTCCTTTTTTGATATCTAAAATAGGGTTAGGGTTTACATTATGGATATGTCAGCTTGGAATTCTAACTAGTCAAAAAGCAATTGTTGATATCTACAATTGCTATTACCGCTACTGATTAAATGTTAAAAGGGCTTGCCATACTCCATGTCACATTGAAACGTGTTGTGTTGGCTCCAGGAATTGCATTCATATGGTAGCCTTTAGCCATTCCGGATAAAAACATCTCAGGAATATTGATTACTCCCATGGTTGGCTGAGAGTCAGAGAGACACAAGAAATCATTGTTCAGAACACACGGGTAGCTTTCCTGGAATTGGGGAATAGAGCGATATGTATATGTATGATATGAGCGATATGATACGTTTAACCCAAAGTAAACTGGTTATCTTTAAGGGATGGAAAAATAATAAAATATTGAATTGAGGACTAAAAATAGCCACATCTCAAGTTGAGATGTCACCATAGTGATCATCATGACCGTGAATGGACCTTGAATCCAACCACAGGATCATGAGAAGTCCCTGGTAAAAGGTAGGCCTACTTTCTGTTTTGTTTTTACCTTTATTTAAACAGGAAGTCTTAATGAGATTAGAAACTATTTTACAAGAGAGCCCTGTGTACATTTACAAAAAGCAGAAACATACAAGATAACATAAACTATAATTTAAAACAACATTTTGGCAGCAGACCTATTTCATATGATGTATGAAAGCAAATAAGAACACAGATGTATTTTCTATTTAGGATGTATTTTCTATTTAGGATGTACTTCCTATTTAGGATGTATTTTCTATTTAGGATACTGAACTCATATATAGATACAATAAAAATAGAGATATATCTGCACATGGTGTGTGGCCTTAATCGACATGAAGAGCGAAGCAAACTAATACTGTATATCAAAAGGTAAAGTTAAGTGGAATCAGGGAGCAAAGGCTGAAAGACACATTTACATTTTCTAAACATATGACTGTACTGTCATTTACGTTGGCTGATAAAAAAGGGTTGAGGAAAAATGGTAATAAATTGCATACAGTCAAGTCTAATATTAAACAATACTAAGAGACTAATAATACTCAAATATCTAATCCAAAACAAAAACTGATGTGCAGACAGATGCACGTCTGTATGCCAAGTACTTACTTTTCGGTATGACCTTAAAGGATGGGTCTGTAACATGATGGTAGCTGTAGTTCCTAGAGTTTGTTACTCCCATAGCTGAGGTTTAATGTCAGTTTAAAACAGCTGCAAAAAACACTATACTAGGGTTGAACTACACTACTGTCAACACTGGATACAAACAACTCCGTAGGCTGATTAAGACCGAAAGCTTGAGCTAACTTGCTAAATCCTTACGGTGTGAAGCCTGGAGCTTGAGTTAGTCCGCCCTCATCACACTTTCCTGCTACCTTAAAATGAACATACCGTGCCCCCTTTTACCATCTAATAACAAAAAAACATCAAAAAGCCTTAAAAACTGGTTTAGTTCAGCAGGTAGAAAAGACGAAGCAAGTCATTTGAGTGTCCCCGGGCATGAAGATGGACTCTTTAGTCCAGATCCTAATCCTGCTCTATTTAAAGGCCTGTGCTACAATACCCGAAGGCTCGATGGGGGCCCTATTAATAGACAATAAACCTTTTCTAGACGGCCACATTCAGCTGGAAGCAGCGCTCTGTTCAAGCCCTTCTCAGGTTTAACGCTTTGAGGACTGCCTTTGTTGGCTGATGCAGAAAGGAAAAGGATTAATTGTATGTGTTGTCTTTGAAATGCAAAATGGCTTTTGGAGCAGAAAATGAAAATGGAAGCAGGTAGAAGATGAAAGCACCTTTGTATGAAAATGGACCAGTCCATATTCAGTCATTTAAGAAAGTGAATTGATCAAATAAATATAAATATAATATATATTTAGCCAGTATCAATTCCAGATGCAGCACATATAGACCTATATGCAACTGCAAATATTGTTTCCTTCCAAATCAAAGACGGCCATAGACTCTGTATCAACTCATATCCTTTTAAGCATCACCATGTACACAAACCCATCACCATGGCGATATAGACGACTGTCCTCTGGTGTCCATGCATGAGACCATGGGGATAACAACGTGTTGTATGCATGGGTTGCAGACTGAAAGCTTTAAATGAAAGCTTGGGTCCAATCTCCTCCTCCCTCTCAAACACAGATTACAGGTACGGCTGCTAATCCAGAAAGCCTGAAACACTTTCCACCTGCAGGCAACCGTTGTCTTGAGACACTGCCATCAGAGAAACAATGCATCTTTGGAGACAATTGACTGGCTGGACTGCAACCTTGCCTTCGCGACTTGACTTTATTTACTTGACTTTGTTTCCCTGGTTGGATGCTGAATGCATTGTGTTGTATTGTAGGCCTACTTGCACTGTGCAGTAACAGTTGAATCTAATCCAATCATGTCTGCTGGGAGCAGTGGGTTGAATACATAGCCAACAGTGGGTTGAATACAGAGCCAGCAGTGGGTTGAATACAGAGCCAGCAGTGGGTTGAATACAGAGCCAGCAGTGGGTTGAATACATAGCCAGCAGTGGGTTGAATACATAGCCAGCAGTGGGTTGAATACAGAGCCAGCAGTGGGTTGAATACATAGCCAGCAGTGGGTTGTATACATAGCCAGCAGTGGGTTGAATACAGAGCCAGCAGTGGGTTGAATACAGACCCAACAGTGGGTTGAATACAGAGCCAACAGTGAGTTGAATACAGAGCCAACAGTGGGTTGAGTACAGAGCCAACAGTGGGTTGAGTACAGAGCCAACAGTGGGTTGAATACAGAGCCAACAGTGGGATGAGTACAGAGCCAACAGTGGGTTGAGTACAGAGCCAACAGTGGGTTGAATACAGAGCCAACAGTGGGTTGAATACAGAGCCAACGGGGTCCACCACAGACCAGGTGTGTCTCTTACCTCCACGCTTCTTGTTTGTGGCCGCGCTGCCCGTCGCGCCCCCCGGTCCGTCCATGTGGTTTCTCCCGACGCAGCCCCCCATGACGGTGCCTAGACCCCCCATCCCGGAGACAGGGCGGTGAAAACCCGGCGCCTTGTGCTTATACATCACACCATGACACGTGTAAGCATTTTTAATGACGTATATACAGCCTGTATTTAAAGTGCACCGTTAGTGGTAATTGGGACGGGCCAGCTCAGCACTTCCCGTCCGGACCGGGCCGTGACGTCACGTGTAAAGCCATCTGACAAGGGCTGATCTTCTCCTTCTCGGAACCAGTGATTTATTTTGTAGCAGTAGGCCTACTCTTTATTTGCATCGCATATTTCACACGTATCGGTTTATTCAATGAAACCAAATCAAATCTTAGTAATTTCGGCCGACATTAAAACCGCTGTGAAATACATGACCAAAAGAACAACACGACTACCAAAAAACAACAGACATCTCACCGGAGAGCCAGTCCGCTATGCTGTGCATCCTCCTGCAGTTTGCTCGCCACATCCGAACTTGGTCCAAAGTTGGGGTCCCGCCGCGGGGCCTGGGGCGCAGGAGCCGCTTCACGGGCCGGACGGTCCTCCTGCAGTCCCCTGGCTGGGATATGGCCCAATATAGCCCGACCACCGCGGACTAAACGTGCAACAACCGACGAACAGCACCGGCGCTGATGGACCCCTCAGCAAGTCCTCATATGCAGACCCAGGCCGTCCTCACAGCCTCACCCGGTGAGGTCTGGGTACGGATCTGAAGTTAAATCCCCGCTACCTTTGGGTAGGCCTACGCATGCGCACTTCTTTTTTTTCTTGACTTGTTTATCTGCTTTTTCTTTCAGTATTGGACTTATTTGCAGTAATCTGTAGATTATGTTTGGCAGATATGCAAATAAATACCGGTTAATCCTTGGTCCGCAGTCCCCCATGACGCAACTGTCTGCAGGGTTGGAGAGCATTACTGGGTTTTGATGCTTCAAGCGTCACTTGAAATAGACAACATCCACTGTTTGAAAAAATAATTTATGCACATACTTAAAATACAAAAAAAATGCAGGTATGCGTTTTGGTACTTGGGGAGTGTCGGGAGTACAAAAAACAAAATGATAGTATAAAGTTATTGTGTGGATGGGGAAGGGGAATGTCTTTTGAAGGTCACACCATCAATGTACTTCTCCTTTGGCGTGGACGCGTGTCATCTCACATCCAGCTCTGTTAAAGATATGAACTTTAGGAAAATCACCCATTGTGGTTTCTGTCTAATGATATGTCATTTAGTAGACATTAATCCACGATTTCAACAATACACCATAAGTTATTGAGGCCCTGTTTTCGGACTAGTACACCTCAGTAGTTACTAGTACAAAACATCCCCACTCAATCCACTTTTTAGACATTTTCAAACAACGCAAGCTACTCAACAGCACGTTGGTTAGGTATCGGCCCCCCCTAACAGCACGCTTTGGTGTTGACCCCCGTGACTTTGAGAGATGCACTGTGGCGCACTGGTCATACAGGAATTGTGTCCCTTTTAAAGGGGAAGATGTCCCAGGTCAAACCGTCGCCCGGAGGTGTGTGTCCAGAAGGTAGGAGGACCCGGGTCAACCAGTGGCTAGTGGTGAAAATAAGAAACGGCCATTAAACCAGGAGCACACGTAAACACCAGTGCATTTGCAAATTACGAAGTAGGAATGAGATGTTTCACGAGCAGAAAACAAATTACCTTTTCTTCTGAACCCCGAAAAAGACCTTCCAGTTGTTAATCTTTCCGTAATTGAAAGGGTTTTTATACACCTGGCATAGGGAAGGAAACAGAAGATTAAATAAGATAAGGCGCACTTCATTATCCAAAACACTGTTCTTGCATCCCATGCCAATGATTCCTTTAGCAAGGGGCTGGCAGATATGAATCAGTGTTTTTTTGTCTGTTATTTTCACACATCTGCGTCATCACATCACCTTCCCCCGCTTGGCTAGCCGCTTGGTTTCTTTGAAGTTGGTGTGTCTCTCGATACTGGTCTCTCCCCTGGATATGAGAACTGCATGCCAGATGGTCAGGCCTCCCAGGGCCACAGCCACTGTGCTGAGATAACCAATCACAACTGGTGTTACGGTCTGTTAAGCACAACATTATAAGTTTATGATGTTTATTATGGCTAAAGCGTGAGGTGCCTTTACCTGGTAAGGACCCACATATAGATGATGCTCTTATGAACCATCCTGTCCCTGAAGGTGTAGGGGGGTGAGGGGGTTTGGTAGTTGGTCTTGGATGAAGAAAATACCATTAATAATAGCTCCAACACAAGGGTGTGTGTGTGTGCGTGTGTGCGTGTGTGTGTACCTGCCCAGAAGGTAAAATCCCTATGAGAAGTCCCATCCCAGTCACCGGCACCCCTGGCCTTTCCCCATCCATATGCTTAAAGCGCTAAAGCACAACAACCAACACATGCCCACCCCAGTGTTAGAGACAGACAGCAGGTAGCGAGCGGTATACAAATAAATAGAAGCAGAAAGACTACAGAACCACCACTCAAATAAGGCAGCTAAATCCCCTAAAATAGAAGACATTATTTAGTAACAATGCATTTATTCAAAGCGCCTTAGTGAATTTATTTTTAGAAATGTCGTCAAGGTAGGTTAGGGCATCTTGCTAAACGGTAGACATCAGGGGTGAAACCCAGAAGAACCCTCCTCCTGGGAACCGAACGGTCCCCAACTAGACTAGATATGGTTCCGTGTTTAGGCGTCTCACCTCTAGAGTATTGTACGCGTCAAGGAAGAGGTTCCTGCCACTGATGCTGCAGTACATACAGCCCAGGGCCATGGAAAGGCAGAAGCAAAAGAAGTAACGCTGGTTCAAGTGGCCCACGCAGTTATTCAACCAGGCTGGAAAGGAGCGAGTTACGGCAAACATTTTGGAAAATTACCTATTTCTATGCATAAATATATGACATTTGAGGGATTCTTTTATCCAAAGTGTGTTAACTTACAACACCATGTGTGGAGTGTATGGGGAGTGTGTGTGGTTGCTAGCTGGTGTACAGCCTCACCTGGCCTGAGTCACACTGATTAGACTCTGGGCTGGGTGGGGCTGCACACCTGTGGTGCAGAGCAAT
>JAOPJI010000037.1:414946-427414 GCA_027122695.1 Merluccius productus | reverse complement strand
ATCCTGTACTTTTCAACAACCTAATTTCCTGTTTGGGATTCAATAAAAAAGGACATCTTATCTTTATAATCAAATGAAACGGTAGTTAAAAATGAAAAGTTCTTTGAAATAATTTCCTCAGTGGTTTTTGATGCATGCTGATAGCATACTAACTAGTAATTCATGGAAAGTCACTGACAAAGCAATATCATGGTAGTATTGTTTCAAATGGAAAACAAATAGAATAGAAGTAGTACATCCATGTATTGACACGTCTCTAGAGAGTTGAGGCACTAAGCTTGACAATTGGATGAGAGTTCACACAACAGTAAAGCCGTCGGTCTCACCTGTCTCCTATGAGATCTGAATCCTGGTCAGAGAAGGGGACCTCCTCCTCCATTCCTTCGGAGTACATCTCTTTGCAAATTTTATAGATTGCAGTCTACCAAAGGGCCGAAATAAGCAAGATATTTGTTACCATGTGAGATGTAACAGACACATGGAGCACAAGCAAAACATCCAAGTCCAACAACAATACATCCCTGTATATGCAGCTGTGTAAGACCGTGTTGTATGGCATCAGTAAAAGAACTTGCATGGACATACACAGAGAAAGAATAATCTTTGTATAATCAGAGTGAGGTATGCAGTAATACCCAATGATTGTACTGTGAGGGTAAATTGCGTTTCCATTCTGAGAAACTTTTGAATAATGAAAACGATATGCTGCCACATTCAAAAGTGTTCACTTTATTTGAAGCTAGATGTGCTCTGCTTGTTTGAAGTGACTAAGAGACTTACATGTGAGGCTGAGAACAATCAAATCATACAACCAAAATAGGAGTAACTACAAAGAATTCTGCATGACCAAGTGAAAAAAAACAGTGCAGTGTGCAGAGAAGCTGCACCATTCTAGTAAACCTTTAAAACAAGCACTCTTAAATATGCACATAATCATAATAACCATAATAATCATAATAATAAATATCGGTCTTACCTCATCTTTGGGGAAGTATGGCCTTATGGAATAGATTTTGGAGGTTGGCATTGAAGGTGGTGGCTGGAAGAAAAGATCGTTTGCCCCTTCTATTGGCAACAATCGCTGTGGGTATCAAAAGAAAGTTTCAGTTTCCCTGAGACCAGGTGCTGGGATGGCCATGGCTCACTGCCTCACTGTTAATTGTTTTGCTACAGCCCAGCCACTGTCAGATCACAGGGAACTGAGGCAAACAAGGCACCATGTTGTTTGTTTTCACATATAAAGGCTTATGTGGAGTCATTATTCAGCTTTATAGTCTTGTTGATCTGACAGTGAAGAACTGTAGCAAAGAAAACAAAAAAAACAAAAAGTCATTCTGGCTTTTGGTAAACAACTTTGAGCACTTTTGAGACTTATTGTGGTAAGATAAGCAGTGTTTTGGTCTGAATAGGGCTTCACTGGCTGAAGGAGATGCTTCTTTCCCTTTTGCTAAGACATCGCAAAATTGAGCTGCGCAGGACACTCCTGTTGAGAAAATTAATGATGCGAGCGCAGAGAGAGGAAATGAAAACTCCAGGAACAAACCAGGACTCTGAGGAACTCAGTGGCTTAGCCGAGATTTGTCATTCACCAGCCAGGCTGGAGATGCTCGTGCGACTCATTTAGTTTGTTTGATCGTGGAGTTTTCCGCTGGCAAACGTGCTTGTGTTGTCGCTGGCGCTGCGATGCTTAACGCTGGCGCGTGCAAAAGGGTGGGGAGGGGATAATTTTTGAGCTGTGCTTTTCCTGCAAAGAAATGAGATGTCATGAAAATAAAAACCTAGCCATGCTCGCTTGCGACCGCGTGCGCTTGGGAAAAGCAGCATCTCCTTTGGGCCGTTGCTGAAAGAAACTTAACATTTTAGTTCAATTAGAGGGTGCCAAACACTGGTTCTGTAATATTATTAGCAGAAGTGGGTCAGTCTACCCATTCACTGATGCCTCACCAGCTGAGGATGTATAGATTTACCCATCTTACATCAGCTCACCTTAAACAGACCAAATTCTTTCAGACCGCCATACGCACAAAGACACCTCTTTTCTTTTACACTCATAACACTTGTAGCATTGCTGTGAATTCAGTGCATTGGATACCTGAAACTCTCCTGCTAGACCTCCCCTAAAGGCCCAGGGCTCTTGGTCTCCACTAAGGAACTGTGCTGAGGACTGACTACGACACCCTGTTAGGAGCACAGCCAAGCGACATCGTTACCACAGGATGGGGGCTCTCTGACAAGATGATCGCGGGGTTGGGGGAGATGGAGAGGAAGGGTCATAGGTGTCTAATATTACCCAAACCAATAGTCAAAGACTATAGTTAGTGTTTTTTTCTCAAATAAATTTAAAAAGACCAAATTATATACAATGCAAATGTGGTTTTCTTCCACTATCGGGGGATTGAGCAACTAAAGCTTACGTGTAAACAACTTCAATTCCAAAGTATCAAATTCTATTCATATACTACCAAATCAATATTCTTTGTAGGCCTCTGCCTCCAATGACTAGACAACAATCTGTAGCACCATAGAGGACCTGAGACGGCCAGTGGTTTTTAAGAAGTCAGTCTCTTTCTTTTTTTTCGCAGGACGTGACAAAAAACAATGCTATTCCACCCGTGAAAGGAATCATAGCTTTGCTCGGCATCAGTCTATCAGTTAGGCTGCGTTCAAAGACCACAGTGTAAGCTGTCAGTCATCATGGTGCCCAAACACCACAAGGTGGACCTCGTTTGTAGAGCATTTCCTCTTCACAGTATGTAAGCTTCAGCTGCTGTCACCCCACTGCCCTGGCACCTCGTCTGAAGTCACATTCTTAACTTATCTGCCTGATCACATGACCAGGGAGCGAGAATCAACAAACTACGTCGTGGGGAACAGAGACAGAGACAGAGAGAGAGAGAGAGAGAGAGAGAGAGAGAGAGAGAGAGAGAGAGAGAGAGAGAGAGAATCATCATCCTCTACAGGAAGGAGGGCCTCCTCCATAACAATTACAGCGGCATTATCAAGACAGACCAGAGATCATGGCTAAATGGACACAGCATTCCTGAAGCTAGAAACACCTAACGGCTTCATGATTAGCAACATGGGCTTGTGAAAGCTCTCTACAGCGTCACCTAGCCGCATGGCTCGACCGAGTGTGGTGACAAGGGAGCCCTGTCATGTGACCAGACAAAAAAAAAACGCAGCGCGCGGCCACAGCATCTAACACTGCCACCGTTACATAGCAATCTCTGCCTGGACAATCAAGACACTTCCTTTGACGAGTCGGCAAGACAGCACATCGATGCACCTATGGGGGGGAACTCAGAGCTTGCTTTCCTCTAGCTGTTACCCTCAAGTGGGAACACTGCTAAAATGGACTTCTAAAGTAGAAAAGTTGATCTGCCTGCATATCCATTTTACATGATTAGTATTAGCGAACCTACAGCTCCTTGCCCATCAAGAGGCACATGGTCTAACCCATGTTGCCCTACATAATTGGGATCGTACATAGCACATAATTGCACATATAAGATTGTGGCACGTGGGCTGTGGCTGAATTGGAAAGCTGGGTGTGAATTCCCTTGAGTAGGTGCATCAAAGGCTGCTCTGCCTTCTCTTTACGCCTACTAATGGAAATAAAAAAACATGTTAGGGATGCTGCCAGTGAGAGAAAAACAGTTGGGATTAACACTTTTACTTAAAGCTAACAAATCGCTGCGCAAAATGTGACTTCATCCGTAGGGCTGCTTCCTCTCCTCCAAGCCGATCGTTAACATATGAGTTGATATGACAAATAAAAATGAACCCATTACAAAACAATGAACGGACAAATGAGACAATGGATGCACTGGGCATACATCGGCCACTGTCCTGATCCAATAGCAGAAGAAACTTGTACTGAGGGTTCTTCCATCTGTACACAGTGAAGGGAGAAAACAGTGGAGAATGGTCATTAGTAAGTGTTCTCAAGTACAAAATCACCACAGTCACAAGTGCCAGCTGCACTGCTTCTAGGGGGAAGTTGGGCAGAAAGGGGAACTGTCAGACAGTGCCGGTTGACAGGCAACTTCAGGTGTCGTTGCCATAGTGAATCAAACCCCCCCCCAAAAACATCTCTTTTAAGAGATGACTTGGACCATGTGGTTGCTGGTAACTTGGTGAGGTAACTGTAACTTTGATGTGGTTTTCAACCAGTGTGGGTATGCTGCCTGCTGTGTATTGATGGCTAGGGTCCTCAGCTGTACCCTATAGCCAGACAGGACAGAAACCTGTGAATGAAACTGTGTTACAGGGGGGGTAACCTACAGGCCATGCTGGTGCCTTAAGACTTCAGAGAAGTACTCCAAAAAAAATGGAGACTCTTATGACATCAATGTATATCTAAATGGTATTCAGACTGTATGAGTGGTGGACCCCTTGCATGTTGTTGTGCGTGTGCTGCTGTGTATGGCGTTGGTTTAAATGAGTGAGGGTGGTGGTGGTGGCATGTAGTCAATGGGTGGTATTCATCATCTTGTCTGATAACACATATAGGGCTGTCGCGATGAAGGAATTTTTCCATGCTGTAATTTAGCTGGCTCAATAGCGCGATATGCGGTATTACTGCCTGATGGGGGGGGGGGGGTTAACGGACAGCTACAACTCGCTATCGGTAGACTCAATATAGCGCACATAGCAACTTCAACGGCCACTATAACGGGTGGTTACAGCGTTCAGAATGGAAAATATCCACCAGAGAATGTCCTTAGACCCTTCTGGCAACAGCAGAACGACAAGTGGAGTAAATCTACCTACTCACTACTTAATTGATCGCGGATGGCGTCGTTCCAGGACGGATAACATTTAAAAAAAATGTTAATATACCATGGGCGGCGTGCCCAAGTAAAGTCTACTGTATGTGTGGGAACACACAACAAAGATCCATGTGAGTGGATCTGCGTTGGAGTCTATGAGATCCTCCTGTAGGTCGCACGTGAGTTCGGTAAATGCTCGAGCTCTCTTAGGTATGGATGCAGAGAAGGTTGCTGTTACAGTTGGTGAGAAAAATGACCTATAGCCTATAGCATAGCCGTGGTGCCGGTTGCTTCCCTTCCCCTGCGATTGGCTTGCCCATAGCACGGTATTGCAATATTGTGGTTATCGCGACAGCCCTAAACACAAAAAGTGTCCACCTTCATACAGTCGAAACGAATCAGTTACAAACCAAGGACACTTTCTTTCAGTTTTGGCTTGTCATGTTTTGCACCAGAATGGCCTTCCACAGTCGGTCAGTTAGTCGAGTCAACTTGGTGTCCAAGCTCGCGTGCGCGTTAGGGCATGAAAGTGCGGGGCGTGGGCGTCCCCATGCCACCCGCCGCCACAGACAGAGAGATGGGAGCGAGTGCTGTGTCTGTGTGGGGAATGCAGCAGTAGTGGATCATTACTGGATACACACAGCAAGCAGCCTGACCCTGCTGGACGATCTACCACTCGAGAGTCCCGATTGAGATATCGTTTAGAGGGCGCAACAAAGTTCTGGCCAACTGGCATGTGGATAGTGGTGGTGGTGGTGGTAGCAGTGCAAACATCATTTAGTCAGACAAAGAAATCAAAAAAATAATGAAAAGAATAATAATAAAATAGGTGTAAGCAAAAGACCAATAAAAATGTGTTATTTGTAATTGAATATCTACTTAGAGGGATGTTTGGTTTAATCTTAATCTTTTCTAATGTGATCAACTTGACTTACGTGTGTGTTAGTTGCTACTCAGTCTCTGTATGGTCGTCAGGTGCAGGCTGATATATTTATGAGCCATTCTGCACCAATAGTCTGACAATAAAAAAATGACTGCCATCTGGTGCCATCTGCCATCAGATAGCACTAAATGTGTGAGTACATATGGCGAGAACCCAAAATCCCCATGTCTGGTCCTTGGAAGAAATAACCCTTCCAGCCAAAGAGTTTTCTATTTCTGATAATTAAATTATTTCTTGATCAATTAAATGGTTTCTTGATCATTTTTAACATGAAGAGTTATCCATGCTAGTGTCCGTGTGTGACGAAGATCAGTGCTACTAGACTAGTGCCGTGTTGCTACTATTCTGATTGGGCTAGAGAGCGACACCATGTCCCCTCTCATACATACCTAGCCACTGGACAAAAGACTTGACCATTGAGATGATGCTCTTGATGTCCCAGATGTACGTGTAGAGGTCGTAGAGGATGGTCCGGTTGGCCGAGTTGGACAGCCGCGTGAACATCTGCATCACAGAGCAGCACATCTCCTCGAACTTCTCCGCCCTGGTCTGCCACTCCACCACCTGTGGTAGAACACAGAGATCACCAACACAGCTTGTAGTAACCTAGGTTCGGTGACAACCTGGGGTCCGACACTAAATATCATTCACTCTCTTTCACCCCACTGTTGTGTCCATTTGCAGCCAATATAAAAATATTTTTAGAAATAGGAGGTAAGACACTAGATGCCAGATTGTGACTTTTTGGGACATTTGAACTGTGAACCAACCACCATGGGGTTCTATTTTAAGCATTTATATGTTTCAGCATATGGGCATTGGGACAGTTGCAACCACGGCAAACCAACCAAAATCCATGGAAATACAGACTGTATTTCCATGGATTTTGGTTGGTTTGCCATGGTATGAGGTTCTGCTACCTCTTCTGACAAATATGCATCTACCTCAATGGGCCATGTCGTACTGTATGCCTAATGATGAAAACACACCACCCAATGGGCAATCTAGGTAGTGCACATCCACCATTTTGTTTTACAGTAGCCAACACCATCAACAGACCATCCTAGACCATCGTATTTTCTTCTCTTCCAACGACATCTTCCCAAAGGTTAAACTCACCTTCTCAGGTTCCGTGCCCTTGCAGTTGACGCTGACCGTGCTGCTGTTGGCTCTTAGCCAGTTGAACTCCTTCAACATCTGCACGGCTTTGGGCCCGTGCTCATAGGGCAGGTAGAAGAGCTCCGCCAGCAGGCTCAAGTCCTCCAGTGAGAGGGGCTCCACGGCGAACAGAGGCTTCTCGTCCGGACCGGGCACAAACACATCCTGGGGAGAAAACAGAGTGAAGGTTAAGCCTCCCTAGAGATGCCACCAAAAGATACAGATACTTATACCAGAAATTGTGCATTTCTATGTATTTATCGATTTCTTCCTGATTACTGTCTGTACACCAAATTGCCCCTCAAGAAAAATAATTCAGTCATTCAATTTTTCTTTATTGTCCATCAAGGTTGACAGAAAATCGTCTTTAGACATGAGGAAGTAAAAAACAACATACACTGCTTGCATATAAAGATATACGCCACTCTACAAGGGATCTCCCTGGGCAAGCCATTTTGTTGTGTGTTTTTCGGCTAAGGTAGACCCATACATTTCCATGAGGAACACATTGGATAGAATCCAGACATGGGGTACCTGTTTGAGCATCTCGTCCGTCTGCATGGGCGCTATATCGCTCCCACAGTCTTCCTGTATGGACTCCTCCTGTATGGACTCCTCCTGTATGGACTCCTCCTGTATGGACTCCTCCTGTATGCACTCCTCCTGTATGCACTCCTCCTGTATGCACTCCTCCTGTATGCACTCCTCCTGTATGCACTCCTCCTGTATGCCCTCCTCCTGTATGCACTCATCTGACAACTTGGACTCTACCAGGATCTCCTTGTCCGTGTCCATGGGACGCAAGTCCTCCGCCATCTTCTCAGCAAGGACGGGGCCATCGAGCTTGACGTCAGAGTCGGCCTCCACCTCGGCCTCCTCGAGCTTCTCCACAACCATCTCCATTGGCTCTTCATCAGAGTCCTTCTTCTCCACCTCCACCTGCAGAAACAGAATCGGATATCACAACTGCTCCCCTTCAGAATCGGCAAAAACGGACATTGTGATCGTCTGTGAACTCACCTCCTCTAGCTCTTGCCGTCTCTTGGCCATGGGGTGTGCGTGGGGGTCCGGGCAGAGGGAGGGCACCACGGGGGACATAATGGGCTGCTGGAATACTGTAGTGACGGTCGTGGCCGAACACAGAGAGGGGGCGCCCAGGGACGAGACATCTATGACGGTGCTCTTGGACCCGCTGTGAGGCACCTGTCGGCCTGGAAGCCAACGGGGGTTGTGGATTAGCTACGTTACATATATGGGGGGCTGGAGAGTGTGGTGGATAGTGTTCGACTCCCAGTCATAATGGTACTGGGTTGTTGTCCACAATCTGTAGACATCCTTCAGAAAAGATGCCTAATCCTTACCTACTCCGTAATGACTATCTGAATGTACTTTAAGTGGCGTTGGATTAACCCGTCACCTACATGACTGAATAAATACACTGTATATAATTAACTAGAATGATGTTTTTAGCAGCTCTTACTATTGTATTGGTGTGGCACTAGGAACTCCCCGAGCCACTCGGTGAGGGCCAGTTTGAGGGCCAGCTGGGGGCTGTAGAGCATGTCCGTCTCCAGCTCCTCGTCGCTGCCCTCATTCTCAAGCTTGATCTGGATGGACACCGTGCTGTCCTCGCCATCTGCTACAACCACAGCAGAGATCGATCAATTGCATTGTCCCGTTTAACATTTGAAGTATGGTCCCATTCATGTATGATAAACTCAAATAATACTTCATAAGTTGATGACACAGGAGGGAGACGTGTGGAAGTTTGTTTGGAAGTCTTCATTCTGACCCTTGCCGTGTCATTCATATTTCACTGTACGAATTTCAGGGTACAAAAAGACAAAAACTTTACTTACTCATGACCACATCCTTGCGTACCCCGTTCATATTGGACTTGTACCAGGTGGCCAGGGTGTGGATGGCCACAAAGTTGGACTCAAACTCGCAGTTTGGGTTGGTAAGCACTCCCTTGAGCCTTGGGATGAGCTCTGTGGATCGCCCCTTGTACGGACCCAGGAAGAGCCTCTTTTGATCGTAATCGTTGGCATGAATGTTGTCCCAAATCACTGGTGCTCTCCGCAGAATTTTAGACACCTCTTCTATGGACTCCACTGTAATGTCTTTGGACACCACTTTGGGACCTGGAGAAATAACATCACCAGTTAGCTACGTAACATGGTTCTTCCTCTACAACCTACAGTAAATACGGAAATACGAATATTTGTATGGACTTTTGTGACATTATGGACAGAATCATGAAGAGAAACTGCAGGGTACCACAGCTGTCTATAGGAGAGGCACAGCACCTCCGCTAAATGACTGAACGCCTCTACTGCAAAGTATTCACATCAGATCATGACAAAACCGCCAATATAAAGAGCATGTAGAAGTGTTTGACTGAATAAGAACACATGTGAATGATGCGTTTCAACGTATAGAACAAATGCGGCACCATTCAATTTAGCAGAACTGTGAAAATGCACTGCCGAGTACCGACGGAGATATGTTTTTCACCGGCGCGAGTTGGTTTGTGCGTAATCCCTGCTTGTTTCTCGGGTTTTTTGTGTATGCTAATGTCATAGCACACAAAGTCTGCAAAAAGCACTCCGCAATAAAGCAATCTTAAGCAGGTGTAGCAGTGTTAACTGCTGGCAGCTGAGCGAGGATCGCCTCTCTTTTTGCCCCACTTTAAAGCCATTGTTTCAGTTTGCATTTAACACCGCTAGTCTTGGACCGTAGATTGTCCCATTTGTTCCCCGCTTAGGATCACAAATTACTGAGTATGAATATAGAGTAAACATGTACGGCTCGTTTGAGATTTTTTTGTTTTTACCATTGTGGAGTATTTGCCCATCAAAGGTTTTAGTTGTAGACAATTAGTAGTAATTATTATTTTCTCTTACCCATGGTTAATAGCCTATGTAAGCCTAATGCAATTGATGTAAGCCTATTAGAATGGGCTGTAGGCAAGATATATAGCCTACCTATATGATCTAAGAGATCATTTGCGTGTCATTTGTTAAAAATGGCATATGTCATCATCTGTCAGGTATTGGTGTGTAAAATGTAATATCTGTTTCTAGTTGACTTTGCTGTATGAGACAATGAAGCTTTTAGACCGCTCCTGCCTAATTGCTGACCAATCAGGGCATCTATTCTCTGATTGTTTCGGGGAATCCATCTTGCCTGTCAATCACATATAGCTAAGACCCACAGGTTCGTGAATGCAACTCAATGGCACAGAAACTTACGGGAGGAGTGTTTTTTTTGGGGTGTTTATTTTCAAAACCTTGATCTCTTCTGCTCTCTTTCCAACTGTCGAATCAGCCTCTATATCTTTTTTGATTATTATAATGCACATTAAAAACATTTTTTTAAACCCACCATTGTTTGACAGAGAATTTGAGTCGACTCATTCGAATGCTCAAACCTTAGGGTACAGCCCTACACTACTGCTTGCCTCTTTCTCGAAAGCATTTCCCCCTGCACTAAACTTTTTGTGGGAGACCCTGGACAGGGAAGTAGGTTTAAAAGGGAGAGGGATTTACATGTAGCCACAGGTCAGAATCAAACCATCACTACATGTGGTTAGCACACTAGCAGGTTGAGCCACAGGACTATTTTGGTAGCACTGCTAGCAATGGTGAAACCTCCAGTGTTGTGTGTATCAGATAAGGTTGGGCGATTTCCGATAGAACAGTATATCACAGTTGTATAAAATGATGCAGATGTCTATATCAATACCGTCTCAAAATATGTCTTGTTATAAGCGCTTGTTCCATTTTTTCACACTTAAACTTCTCTAACTGCCACTGATCTGGGGTCGTCCTTGTCCGCTGCTGTAATTTGAGGCTTGAGAATTTAATCTGATGTCAGCCAATCAGTGGGATGTGCTCGAGCACGAGACTCGAGCCTATGATTGTGAAGGCGCTAAAATGGCAGCTAGCGCCATCAACACAAGAGCTGAGCTAGTCAAAAAAAAGGAACGGCTCCTGACAGAACGACTAATATCTGATTGCGAGTTCAATAAGTTTACTGTTGGAAAACTTGCATCATTCCGACACACAAAGACGCTGGACGCAAGTTGCGTGTGTCGGAGAATAAAGGCAGAATTATTGAATGATCTTTAGCATACATTGAATTCCATTTGTTGACTTTAAATCCTCTGAATGCCAGATCAAATTCCCTGTTTTTTCTTTTTCCCAAAATTGGTCTTTATGGTCAATATCTCAAGCTGGCTGGCTACGTCGCTCCATCTCCCGGTGAAGCTGCTTGTCAAAATCACCCCGGCAACCGGTAGCCAGATATAATGCTGATTTAATAATTCCTTTTGGCTTATAGGCCTAGCCTGCCAACACAAAGTTATGAAGCAAGCTGAAGGTCAGTCTATTCCTCAAACAGGCCTTGTAGCCTTATATTGGATTTGTAATGGGTTTATTATGCATTAACAACAAGAATGGGGAAAAAAGGGATTTGCTGATAATTGTGTCCACCCAGGGGCAGAAGGGAGCGTAACACCTCATGGCACATTGGAATGCTTTTTTTTGGACGGTAGAACTGTAAACCTCAATTTTTGGGGGAGAGGTTTAAAAACAAATGCTGGATTCGCTTTTTTACACAGAACCAAAAAAAGCCAGGGTAATGCAGCCCCCGTGTGTGCTTTTATATTGGAATCAGAGGCGTGATGTGTTCACGCAAAGTTGCTGTGCATCGTATACAACATTTTGATGGGTAACGTTACAATGGCGGATTTGTGCGTGCAATGTGTTTGTGCGACCAGAAATATGTTAGAGGAGAAATTGAAATGAAATTGAGGGAAGCAGTGAGCGGTTTGAGGCAGAAAGGTGCGCAGACCTTAGATGCCGTAGACAGGGACGTTAGGTTCTTCTTGGTCAATTTGCGTGTTTTTGAAAAAAGAATGTGGAGGAGAGAGACACCACAAGGGCCCATGTTCTGGGCTAATGTCCACCAAATGTGTATACCACACCCGTGGCCCGCCAAGCCGGTTCACCCTTTTTACACAGATGTCGATTTGGCTTTGTTAGTACCGCCACTGCCGGCTTAAAGGCGGAACAACAATGCCCCCATTCTGTGTTTGAACGTTTTATACAGAAAGCGAGGCGGAATAATGGCGCAACATCCCCACCTTGAACAGGCTGTGTGAAAGCGGTTTCAGACTCACCTGTCCATAGCACCTCAATGCCAGGCAGAAGCTTCTCTCCTACCGTGTGGAGGTAGGGAGATTGAGAGACATTTGGGTAGCAGAATGTTCCACAGTACTCTGCAATCCCCCAAAAAATACATTCACATTGAACAATTTAGCAGATTTACACGTGAGGCTGAGAATCAAAATTTGAATAACTACAAAAAAATCTGCATGATCAAGTTTCTAAAAACAACTGGACAGAGTGTAGAGTAGCTATAGAAATAAAGGTTAGATATGTAGTGATGTCTGAATTCAACATTAGCGCTAAAAACAAAAAAGTGCACAAGTCAGTTCATGAGATGTTCGTGGAACGAACACACACACACACACACACACACACACACACACACACACACACACACACACACACACACACACACACACAC
>JAOPJI010000037.1:376694-386843 GCA_027122695.1 Merluccius productus | reverse complement strand
CACACACACACACACACACACACACACACACACACACACACACACACACACACACACACACACACACACAGAATCCCTATAATGAGGACAATACCAGAACACAAAGAACAGAGCAGGCCCTGACTTAGCACAGCTCCCTTGTGTGTTGTAGTTATGATGATGATTTTCAGATGTTTGTCATTGTAAGGGCTATTCTGATGTTTATTTCACTGTTTTGCCCAAGGGGGGGGGGGGGGTTGGTGTGTGTACTGGCGCAAACATGCATTAGGTAATGATGAGGGGGAGAATAAAAGGAGCAGATGACTGTTTGTGGCCAATGTGCTTTAATTTGAACCAATCCAAACGAAATCCACACACACACATTAGATTGCTTAGAATATGCTGTGGTTTAAAACGATCTTAATCTTTTAATAATCGTAATCCCTACTAAATCTCTGCCCTCCTCTCTCTACCCCAACCGTCCTCCCCCTCTCTTCTGTGCTTGTGTGCAGGCTGTTCGTCAAAGTCATTCAAACTGTACTCCCCCAAGGAGCCCCCCAACGGCAGCACCTTTCCCCCCTTCCACCCGGGCGCCATGTTGGACAGAGACGTGGGGTAGGTCTGCTTCCATCATCCATGAGTTGACTCATTACTGGTTGGGGGGGCCTTCAACGTAGAACAAGGACTCATGATCTGAAGCAAGGGCCATCTTGTTTCACAAGACAAAAATAATTTGTATGGGGGGTGAATTGTGGCAGAGCAAGATAAGGGATGATTGGCCTAGATTTGGTAATTAATTTAGTGTAAAAAATGTGTATGTTTAAGTCTGTGTGAATGTGAATGTGAATGTGTAAGTCCTTGGGCTCCTATTGTAACTGATTTTTTTTAATGGCGCAAAACAAATTGGCAATGCTTAAACTTGGGTTTATGTTTTTTATTATCCCCCAATGTAATTTCTGAATTTTGATCTTGTAATGGCCATTCAAGCATAATATAATATATTCTGTGGCTTTTTAATATTGGCAGAAGTTAAGTTTGTTTGTAGTTTTTAAAGCATTTTTAAGTAGTGTTAATCTGCTCCCTTTAGATATCTTTTTACCACAACAAAATAGATGCCAACTCTGGCGAATCATGTTTTGATTTGCAGTCTTCCTTGATCTGCAAAGTAATGGGTTTTCTGATGATGAATTTTCTTTTTCCACATTTCCAGGCCTACACCCATGTATCCCCCATCATATATGGAGCCTGGGATGGGGTAAGTTATCAAGAGCTGTTTGTAGTACATGTGTATGCATTTTATTCATGAGTGTCCTTCTGTGAATAAAAACATAGTCAAGTGAGATTAACAGTGGTTTGGACATAGCCTTTAGCTAATAGCACTTGTTTGTACTGTTGGTGGGCGGTCAGCCATTGCACCCACAATGCACTGCAGGGTATTGATGTTGTGTCCCCATTGGGTTTCAGGAGACCCACGCCATACGGGAACCAGACAGACTACCGGATATTTGAGCTGAACAAAAGGCTACAGAACTGGACAGAGGTGAGACGCGGACGCCAGTCCCCCCTGGAGTGTTGGTATACCACTCGACTGTGTTTCTGTCTGCATCTTTCTTCTTCACTATTTTCCCAACTGAATTGGTGTCTGAGAATAGTTTGGATGAGTCAGTTGGGATGGTGGTCTTTCAGAGTCCATAGCCCCTGTTAATTAGTTTCTGTGGCTCAGCTTTATGATTTTGCCACCAACCCTTCCAGTGTTACAGTGCCTTTTAAGGTTTTATGGCAAATGAAGCCTAAAAGGTTTTGTGGCTTCTATATTAACTGTCAATCCTATAGCTTTTCGCTTTCCAATTCAATTTAAATCCGTGCTGCCTTCCTGAAGAAGCTGACCTTGCACTCACTGAACTAAGAAATGTTTATGCCCATGTTTGTGGAAAAATACTTGATCATGCTCTCATGTTTACATGGACAGGTAAAACAAGTCACTCGTTTGTTCTCATGGCTGAGCACATACAATGCTGATTGAAGCAAAAAGCCTTTTGTTTAGGCCATGTGGCTCATAGCACATTCCCTAAGGAGATGTGAGTGATTCTTGGGTCTTTGTTGCAGGACTGCGACAATCTATGGTGGGATGCGTTTACTACAGAGTTCTTTGAGGATGACGCCATGCTCACCATTACATTCTGTCTGGAAGACGGCCCCAAACGATACAGTAAGACCCGAAAGCAACGTCTAAATTATACTTGCGACTTATTAGCATGTGATTGAATTTTACTCAAACCACATGTCCCTCTGCAGCCATTGGCAGGACGTTAATTCCG
Source organism: Merluccius productus (assembly GCA_027122695.1). Taxonomy (NCBI): domain Eukaryota; kingdom Metazoa; phylum Chordata; class Actinopteri; order Gadiformes; family Merlucciidae; genus Merluccius; species Merluccius productus. The sequence continues at coordinate 384,546 of JAOPJI010000037.1, read as the reverse complement.
AGGTACTTCCGGAGTATCTTCGAAGGGGGCGCCACCGAGCTGTTCTACGTGTTGAAGCACCCGAAGGAGTCCTTCCACAGCAACTTTGTGTCTCTCGACTGCGACCAGTGCACCATGGTGACTCAGAACGGCAAGCCTATGTTCACACAGGTAATGGGATAGGATGAGTGGGACGCAAAAGAAATTTGGAACATTTCACCGACTTGATGAAACCACTTTAAGGGCTGTTCACATTATAATGGCAATTGCGGTTCTGATCAAATGCAGTACAATTGCGCCTGAGGTCTACTGCGGGGGGTACAAAAGTGAGAGGAAGACGAGGGATCTTTTTAAAGAATACACAAGAATGGTTTTATTAGCGATGTACATATCTCTGTACAGAACAGCCCCCATTCTCCACTGAAAGTAATCCTACACTCTTGACTGCTCTTGCCGTTGTAGTGTTAACAGCTCTTTAGACTGCATCTATTCCTTTCCCCTGATCCGTCTCCCTGACCCTGTCATGTCTTGATTGGTTCCCTGGGCTACAGGTGTGCGTGGAGGGCCGATTGTACCTAGAGTTCATGTTCGATGACATGATGAGGATCAAGACGTGGCACTTCAGCATCAGGCAACACAGGGAGGTTCTCCCTAGGAGTATCCTTGCCATGCATGTGAGTTAGATGCACACACACATTTATAACGTACTCTGTTCTCTGCAGTGTTTAACATATTTGGCTTATAGTCCAATGGCATGCAGGACCCCCAGATGTTGGATCAACTGGCGAAGAACATCACAAGATGTGGGCTCTCCAACTCCACGTTGAATTACCTTCGGGTAAGCTGACGAGTGGACATTTATTGTTATTATATATTATTATTCACAGGCTGCGTTTTGTACATCCTTGTGATATTACATTGTGTTGGCTGCTTTCTGCATGTCCTCATGGTGTTGCGTGGTGTTCCTGTAGCTCTGTGTGATCCTGGAGCCCATGCAGGAGCTGATGTCTAGGCATAAGACCTACAGCCTGAGCCCCAGAGACTGTCTGAAGACCTGCCTCTTCCAGAAGTGGCAGAGAATGGTGGCACCACCAGGTAATTTGCCACAATGTCAAACCAGAACCATTACAGAATAACCATAATACATAGTATTGGCATTTTATGTTTTTGTGACATTAATTGATCTCCTGTTGGCTCCGACACATATGTAATATGTAAGTATGCCAAATAGATTGTAAGTAATGATTCATGGTTTGGCCTTGTTCCAATCGGATATGGGGGCACAATAGTCTCGTGGTTCAAGTTGTTTGACTCCCAGCCGAAGGGTCCAGTGTCTCCAGTCTACCTCCCCTCTACATCATCTAAAATAAATATAGAAAGCATCTGCTAAAACCAATGAAAATGAATAAATAGAAATTACTTGAATATTTAAAAACCTGAAAGACATTCACTGAAAGGCATCCAGTTGGATGGAGTTGGGACAGGGGAGGGAGATGACGATGTATAAACCTAGACTGATGTGTCTTATATAGTCTCTCCATGTTGTCCCTTCCCCACATGTAGCTGAGCCGGCCAGACAGGCGCCCAACAAGCGGAGGAAACGGAAGGTGTCTGGCGGCAGCACCATGAGCTCGGGGGGTGGCGCCGGCGGCGGCGGCAACAAGAAGAAGAGTCCGGCCAACAGCTTCGCCCTTTCCAACCAGGTACCTGTAAGCACACCATCTACCTGACCGTTGACCCCCTCCCTGTCCCCTGCTCCAAGGCAGCCCCGCTCAGCCCTGCAGGCTTGAGTGGGCGGGAGCAGGAGGAGTAGTGTAGATGGGAGGAGGTGGCAGGCGAGATAGCAGAGAGAGGGGCCTTTTTGTCTTGTTTTGGTGGGAGAGGGGTAGGTTTAATTGGGGGGGTTGGTAATGGGAGACCTAGGGTTATATCTTGAATCAGACTAAAGATGGAAATGCTGTTGTGGTGGGAGTTGGTGTGGGGAGGGCATGGTTGATTTCCCAGTAATAATGAGGCATTCGGTAGTCACTGGAGACCCCTGTTATGAACCAGTGATGGGCATTCCCTGGTCCTCTGAGGCCACCGGCTAATGGTCATTTTAATACATGTCTTTTTCATAAAGGAGGTACTTATAACCTCTATACACAGGCCCGGATGTGTCTGTCTGCCTAACCCTGTTTGACTTGGCTGATTTCCTTGATGGGTGGTCTGGAATGCACTGAGCTCCAGCACCACAACAACATTGTGCACATCAGTAGTGGCACAGCATGCTGGCCTCCTATTGGTTGCAGGAATGAGACCCGAGGTGGAATGAAAACCCCTGTTTGAATGCAACGCTGAGATGATGGAAAACCAGAATGAGCTGCCGACTGGAGCAAGGGACCAGGGATGCCCACTTGCTGGCCAATAGGGAGGCCCCTACACCCCCCTAATCCCGCTACACTTCTTGAAGCAGGGATGTGTGAAGGGAGAGTAACGGCACATCAGCTTGTGATGTGCTGACAATAAGGAAACCTCAGGATGGTGGAAACTTCTACCTCAGCCCTTTATGACCCTGGTTGCAGAGACATGGAGACAAAAACATTAACATTTCACCATGATGATCATTACAATAAATGCATAGTCAAAACATTTTAAAATGAATTCCAAAATAAATCATGTCACACCTAGATATCTGCTCCAAACTTTATTATTATTATGATCATTATTATAATATTTTTTTCAAACAGCAATTTCAATCCATCCGTGCAGTCAGTAATTCCGCGCACCCCCCTGTAATACAGGGATAATGTGTACCGGCCCTTGCTGTCCCCTTTAGGACGTGATGATGGTGGGAGAACCCACTCTGATGGGAGGGGAGTTTGGTGACGAGGATGAGCGTCTGATCACGCGGCTGGAGAACACGCAGTTCGATGGGGCGAATGGCCTGGAGGATGAGGACAGTTTCAACAGTTCACCCGCGCTGGGCGCTCACTCGCCCTGGAACAGCAAGGCGCCCTCTAGCCAGGAGAGCAAGAATGACAACTCCCAGTCGTCCCAGTAGAGAGCTATCACCACTACCCCCCCCCCCCCATAGCCCCTTTACCAACTTAAAAAGAAAAACAAACCTACTGGAATTTGACTGAGCCAATGCCCAGGGGGGAAGGGTCTGGAGCACTGTGGATAGTTGAATTATGTTATTTCTTTTTTATGTGTGTGTGCGTGTGTTTGTAACTAGAGAGGAGGGACATTAGGGTAAAGTGTTTAGCAAAGGCCGCTGTCTTTGGTGGGGGGGGGGTAGGGACAAACAGAGTTTCAAGTGGCTCCATCATCACCGTTTCCCCACCCTAGCGCCCTCACGTTCTTGCACATGCTCAGTGGTGCTCAGCCTTGGTCCCTTGCCTCCTCTGCTCCTCCGTAGTGTCCGCCCGGCTGCTCCTTGTCCGTCTGTCCCCCTAGCGGCGGTCGTGGCGTGTGTTTGTGCGTGCGCATGCTTAGAACCATCCATCGCTCACCACTGTGTTTGAGCTAGAAGCAGGGTTCGCCATGGCGACCATATCAGCGGGTTCTTGTTCCAACCTCGGGTCTCTCCTTCTGCGTATGCGTTGCCTTGACGACGTACCTCTTGTTTCTGTTTGTGCTCTTGTCGGAAGGGAAGAAATGCTCAGCTTTTCATTAAGCCCCCCCCCCCCCCACCCCCTTTCTCTAGGTCAACGGAAACACTAATCGCTTGTTTTGGATTCATTTTTTTTTTTTAAACTAAATTTTTTTTTTTGTTATAACTGTGTGTGACACAAACCTGTACAGGGCCGGAGCTTGAGGACCGGAGTTGAGAGCCACCACGCTTAATCTTAATCCATGCACACAAATACTGATACACACATGCACACAAGCCACTGACTGACATGCACGCAAATACACACACACCCACACACACTGATATACTCCCTTACACTCAGAGCATAAATGGCAGAGGTACGGGAGGTGTAACGGACCGTGTCTGGACCAGAGCACCACATGCTACACAAGTGTGATCTCTTTTTCTTTTCTTTTTTTTTTCCTTTTTATTATCTATGTTTTCAATTGGTTTGGATTTTTTTTTATTTTTGTAAACAATTTCTAAAAAAAAAACAAGAATAAAGTCAAGGCAAGCAAACGTAAAAAAAAAAACAAGTAAAAACAAAACACCCCAGAATATTCTTTGCACAGTTTTTCCACATTGACACCAATCTATTTTTCCTATGAATTGATGGTGTATTCTTGTTCTTTATATCTAACTGCTAATGTACCAACTGTATACCATCCTGAATCTGTTGTGGGAGAATCGCTCTGTTGCGTAAATTGTAATATTACTGTTGAATCATTCTTACTGTGCTGGTGACTGAACCGCAATGCAAATCCATGCTTAGTGTCATCAGTGTCGGACATCGACTTGTTTGGATGGAAATGTACTGATGTGTATTCCTAGCAGTGATGCTATGGAGTTGTATGGCTTAATGTTTTAGTGCTACAGCTCACTTTGTCTGAATTTCCCAAAGCATTACATTGGATATCGTTTTCCTTACTGCACTCCACCTGCTGTAAAATCAGTTGACTTGTCATTGCCAAGATGTTTTTTTGCTTAGTCTATCTGGAGAGTGTTCACTTTTAGGAAAACTACACAGGAAGTTTGAATTTGCTACTTAAAAAAAGAAACAATTTTGACAGGATTGTAAAATAATAAAATACTTTTTGTATTGAGTTTCCCAAGAATGTTTTTCAATCACAAATGAGAAAGCTGCAAACCAAGGAGCTACATGTAATATTAAGATAATGCTAATGCTATGCTATTTGTTTGTATAACATCTTTTTTGATCCTCCCATGTTTGTGTCTGTATTTGTATATTTTAGGTAATAGTTATTTGTAAGTTATTCTATGTACCCCCTCCCCCCATTTCCCATATACCTTGACAAAGTCCATCTAATGTAAAGAGATAAAAAGCCTCCTTGTTTTTTTGACATGACTATAAAGGAACAATCACCGCTAAGATACATTCGGGGCCATGTTAGCAAACTTATTTATTTTTCTAGATGCTGCAATTGTATTTCGGCCCAGCCCAAGTGTGAAACCACCATTTAATTTGTCATATGAAGTCTAGTGGGTTGCAAGGTTGGTAAATGAGAAAATGCCAGTGTTGTAAGTCATTGCATTTTTGCCATTTCTGACGCTGTATGGACATCCTTGGTCATTTTTATGCAGAGTTCTACATTTCCAAGTATACATTTGTTTTGGATATAATTAAGTTACACCTGTGACCACATTTTTTGAGAAAATGTAATAACTGCAATTTCACTTTCTCATAAGAGTTGTGAACATACATTTTTGCTTGGATTTTGAATTATAGAACAATTACCGTTTTTATTTTTTAAATCAAACCATTGCTTTTTGTAAGTGTGGTAGGGTTATTCATTTGATGTTCAACTGTTTTCAGATGCAGCGAAAGCCAATAACTGACAAATACAAAATAGCTAGAAAATACTTTAGTAATGGTGAAATATGCTCAAGTAATAACTCTAAAGGTCAAAGGAGAGATCTTGCCACAAAGTAAATAGAGTCTGCAGTGTTAATTAAAATGTACACCTCGCCACCACTAGGGGTCTCCATTAACGCAGAGAGACAACCCAGTAACAGTATCCACCTGGCCAGTTGCCCGCGGGCGTAGACGTCGACGTTCAGGGGATTTGTAAGACTATTGTGTGTCTGTTAATCTACCCTTCAGCTGGGCGGTGAAGGAAGAGGAAACCTAAATATGACCCACATAATATCCCGTGACCCTCCGACACGTCCTGGGAACCAGCAGCGCACCCATAGTTGGTTTCGGTGGCGTAGGGGGTGGTTTGATACATATATATCTATATATTTTGCCTAGCATCTGTCATGACGATTCATGTATGGTATAAATAAAATGAATTTTCACTGAAGCACCCATATCAGGCTCTTTATTAACCAGACGCATACAATGCTTTTCACACACGTAAGACCTGTCTTCTGTACCCACCCGGACACAAGAGTCAGTTTGAACTGAGCTGACCATCTGACCTGAACGTAATTGATTTAACTTCATTTAATTATATCTTGGAAACTATGGCATGGACCGCGGAACGCATCTGAACAAGGGGCATATTTAAACAGACAGGCCTATATTACTGTTGTATGAGTAACGTTACACAACAGGCCGGCAGGTCCCGGATTAGCGGCATGCAGCTCGTCGCTTTTTGTCTGCTTGTTTTTAAACAACTCAGATATAGGGATCCATCCCATAATATCGATCCCATAATATCGATACTAGACACTATGTCTCGTTGTTGAAGGTCGAATCTAGCATCGATGGGATCGATACCAGTCTCCTTACTGCACGCGCTGCTGGTGTCTCACGTGTCCACGTGATTTACCACCATGGGAAAAGCGAGATATTAAAATATGTTTTCTACAAGTTGTAGAACTTTTACTTCAAATATAAGTAATACTATATAATGCATACCGAGCCCTCACCCACCGAGACACAACCCACCTGTATGTGAGAATGCTTTTCATAGACTTTAGTTCGGCATTCAACACCATAATCCCACAACTCATCTGTAAACTGGACCAGCTGGGGCTGAACACCTCCCTTTGCAACTGGCTGCTGGACTTCCTCAGTGAGAGGCCACAAGCACTACGAGTCGGCAGCGACGCCTCGAGCAGCATCACACTCAGCACAGGGGCCCCCCAGGGCTGTGTGCTCAGTCCCCTGCTCTTCACCCTGCTGACTCACGACTGCACACCAACCTACAGCACCAATCACATGGTGAAGTTTGCGGACGATACGACTCTGTCGGGTCTCATCACCAAGAACGATGAGACCCACTACAGGAAGGAGGTCAACCTTTTGACCACATGGTGCAGAGACAACAACCTCCTGCTGAATGTCAGCAAAACCAAGGAGATTGTTCTTGACTTCTGGCGAGGCCACACCGAACACCCACCACTGACCATCAATGGTGCTGCTGTGGAGAGGGTGAGCAGCACCAAATTCCTGGGGGTGCACATCAGCGAGGAACTCCTGGACCACCAATGCTGCATCACTGGCGAAGAAAGAGGATCCTCCGCAAGCTTAAGCATCCTGTCCAGCTGCATCACTGTGTGGGGCGGGAGCTGCACTGAATACAGCAGAAAAGCACTACAACGCGTAGTGAACACAGCTGGCAAGTTCATTGGCGCCCCACTCCCTTCCTTGCAACTCCACCCGTAAAGCTACCTCGATTGTGAGTGACGCCAGAAAAGCTTGTCAGGAAGTTGTCAGGAAGTTGTCAGGAAGCTGAACCCCCCCACTCCCAAAATCACTACGGACTCTGGACAAACTGTCTCCTGCACTACTATTATTATTAGTTTTACCATTGCTATCATACAAATCTATACAAATCTATGCATACCACATAGATTAAAATTGGCTGCTATTTACTTATTTACTTTATTTACTGTTTTTGTACTGACTGTTCTTTTGCACTGTTACTGTTACAAATATATTTTTACAATATTCTTCTGCTGCCATTACCATCTGCCCTTTTGCACTACCATAACTATTGTAGAAGTATTGTATATTTTATAGTATTGTATATTGCATATTTTATTGTCTGTTGTGAATTAGAATGTGTAGTATTAGAAATGTCTTATCCGTTGTGCCTGTGCACTTCATCTGTTTCACGGTGGGTGAATGAAAAACGTTCTCTCGATTCTTTGTATGTCTGGTATACGTGTGAAGAATTGACATTAAAGCTGACTTTTGACTGTAAGTTCCTCAAATCAAATCAAATCAAAGTTTATTTATATAGCCCTTTACAGTATCTGAAAGGTACCCAAAGTGCTTTACAACAG
>JAOPJI010000037.1:258482-269790 GCA_027122695.1 Merluccius productus | reverse complement strand
GCACCCCAGGTGTGCAGCCCCCCCCAGCCAGAGTCCAATCAGTCTGACTCAGGCCAGGTGAGGCTGTAGACCAGCCATCAACAACACACACTCTACAAACACCCTCCACAATGTTGTTTTCTTTTTTTTTGCTCATTGATCCACATGGACGTCGCTACACAAGATCGGCACACACCCCGGACCGGCGACCGGCGGCGGGGGGGGTGCGGCACTTGTGTCATAGACGCGCCACGGCGCTGCGCACTTGATATTTATACAAAAATAGGCTATATAACATGACTTATTGGGAGAAATAAACTAAATGTAAAATCAGACATTAAGCACCGCCTATAGCCGAATGGAATGATCCTGTGTTTTACCGACGATTCGACTATGAGATTGGCAGTCGAATCAGGCTCCTTAGATCGAATCGTCGAATAGTCGACTATTCTGGGTCACCCCAAACCACCGGTGGGATTTTATTCCCAAAAAGATATATCTGTCACATTATAGTTACACGTTTATCATTGTATCAGTTACAATATAGTGTACAACTTATTACAGTAAAGGGCATTGCAGGGATGTTTCTGAGTAGACATTGATTTCGATGCAACAAAAAACCTCTTATGCAGTTTTCTCGTTGTGCGTGTCTTTGTCTCTGCATTGTCATTAATAAATCCAATGACATCACGATTTCAAAACAGATGGTCGGGAGGAGGTTGAGGTTGAGGTGGTTCCTGGAAGAGAGGACAATCAAGCGGACTGTGCTCCCGAGGACGTTGTGTCTGCCACACTGAAGAGGGAAGGCAGCATCCGCCGCAGCCAGCGCAAGGACAGGTAGGCAAGGGAAGCAAGTGCCTGATTGTGGCTGGGACTGTGGCCGAGAAATGATGAGTTAGAGAGAGGGGGAAAGGGAGAGGGAGAGCTAGGCGTATGGCAGAGAGAGGATGAGTTAGAGAGAGAGAGAGAGAGAGAGGGGAGTGAGAGCGAGAGATGAATAGAGAGCTGGGATTGTGGCAGAGCGGTGTGTTGTTATGCCACATGTTTGTATTGCAATTTTACATTTGCATTATTCATGAGGCAGGTACTTGCAATGTATGAATGAGGCTTAGAACAATCAAAAGCATACAATCAATATTGAAGCAACCACAAATTCAAGTGCTGCAAGACTTTACAAACCCCCAGATATTTTTTTAATTATAGAAATCAGGGTTTTAGTTTTTCTTTTTTGTAGTGATTTTGTTTTTCTATGTGCCCATACATGAATGTTAAGTCAAGATACAGAACAGCAGAACAGTACATCAACAACAATACAATAACAACAATAGTGCCACAATACAGTGTTACAGTGAAACACTTCACCATCACATAATTAAAGGGACAACAGAATTGAATTTTAAAGCAAAATGTAATTTATTTATAAAGACAAACAAGGTGAAACAAATGTCTAAGGGTAATGTTTAAATGCGAGATAGAGGTTGTGTGTGAGTGGATGCAGTGAATGTGTCTGTATGTTAGATATGAGACTATAATAAGAGTGAGGATGAAGGGAAATAATCAAAGACAAAGAACAAAGCAAAGTGCCCAAGTGTAACGAGTAACGTAATACAGTGCCTGCAACAACCGAAAAGAGTGCCTAACTGAAGGAGAGTGAAAACCTGCTTATAAACCCGCCCATTAACCAAGGTGTGATCAATTATGTCATTATGATCACGAGACCTATCCCTGCCATGGTAGTGGCAGCAAAAGACCTAAAGGGGGTGCAGGGGGTCATCACAACAGATAAAGGCTATGTGAGTTTCCACCAGCACCAGAACTAAGTCAGATCTTCTGGGAGTTTGTATGTTTTGTTATAAATTAACATCCTACATCATATTCTACATCTTTATTTGAATGCAGACCTCAACCCCACACCTCGTGTTCTCTGTCTGTACAGTGTGAGATTGAGGACAAACAGCTCCTTGCAGAAGAAAGAGGTTGCTACAGAACTGAAGAAAGGCCAGAGGCTCATAGAGAAGGAAACCATGGAAACAGGACAGGTACATTTCATATTGCCTTTTTGGAAAATAGTACAGACACACATGTGCCACACACACACAGTATAAAAAAAACAACAACTCCTGTGCTGTACTCGGCCACCTGCCCCGTGTGCAGGTGAAGTTCTCCGTGTACCTGCAGTACCTGCGAGCCATGGGCTGGGTGTACTCCACCATGGTGTTCCTGATGTACTTCATCCAGAACGCCGCCTTCATCGGCCAGAACCTGTGGCTGAGCGACTGGACCAATGATGCGGTGGATTACTACAACATGACCTACCCCAACTGGCAGAGAGATACCCGCGTCGGAGTGTTTGGCGCTCTGGGAGTGGCGCAGGGTAAGAGGCGTGTGTGGTGTGTGTGTCTGTGTGTCCATCTGTGAAAGCACTCAGTGGGTGGAGAATAAGTGGCTGTGATTCATGGGATGTGGTAGCTGACAGAACTTTGCTAACTAAGCAGCCAATCGTGTCAATCGTCACTTACCTTGCCGTGACCAATGACGTTAGAGAAGAAGCACGACACTCGTCACCCCTCTCATTTGTGAAAAGGTACAGGAGACGCTATGTGACGTCTGCCCTGTCATCTGCAGTAACTTTATATTATTACCAAATAACCCAGCAATGTTATAGCTACACGGTTGCTTTGGTTTGGTTATAGCAGGCCAGCCTCCATGTAAATATGGTTTTGTTAGACTAATAGAAATAATGTTACACCTATGGCTTGCTAAAAGTGAGTCTTTCATTAACACATAGTTTTAAAAGAGGAGAAGGAAGATAGGTATATTGATAGCAGAGGTCACAATACATTTGTATGCCATGCTAGCTTATAGCCCTCAATTTGCAAGCTTTTACCAACAAATATGACCAAATGAAATTGGGCTTATTTGAACCACAAGAGCCTCACCTTTTACAACTCTGCCCAGTTTATTGATGCCATGTTGTGGCAGTTGCTCCTGCCACACGCTACCTTAGTGGCTTTTGCTAGGGCCCTCCGACACAGTACACAGGAAGATGTTGAGTTGAGAATGCATTTATTGGAGATGGCGAGATGTAATACACCGAGCAGATGGTCCATGCTGCCATGACAGTGGCTCTCTCCTGACTGTGTGTGGTGATAGCTGGTTTATCCTGGGTGCCATGATTGCTCTGCACCACAGGTGTGCAGCCCCACCCAGCCCAGAGTCTAATCAGTGTGACTCAGGCCAGGTGAGGCTGTAGACCAGCTAGCAACCACACACACTACACACACGTGTTCTCCTTTGTTTTCTTGTAATGTATTTTATATTTCTCTTTGTCTCAACCTCTTCATTCTCCTCTTCAGCAATATCCTTCAATTCAACCCTCTTCCTCTTCCTGTGTGTTCATCTGTTTTGCAGTCACCCACTGAGAGAGCAATTAGACATGTCCCTCTGCGATCTGTCTAGGTGGCTCTTTTCTGTCTGAATTAAAGTGCTCCTCTCTCCCTCTCCATTTCTCTTCCTCTTTGTCTGTTTTCTCTGACACTGGTTCTTATCTTTTTTCTTCTCTTTTTTTCACCACAAAATAGTGTTAACATTTTTTTTTGCAGTTGATTGGCAGCACCACATGAGAGGGTGTCATTAAATGATGTGTTGGCAGGCAGGATTGATGTGAATATGTGAATATGTAGCAAGATTAACATCTTACAGATTGGTTGCCTGAGACAAAGCTCAGACTCTTTGATAGAGTGATCAATACTAAGGCTTAAGCTTTCCTTTTCGCAAGACAGACGACCCTGAAGGGCCAGGATCAGGGGGGGATCTGTAGAGGTTGTGACAACTTAAGAGAACCGAATACAAATCAATCTGTGTACTGATGATAGTTATAGGATGGTGTTGTATATAAGGCCATTACAGTGTGTTAGAATGGGCTTAGCAAACAGAAAAGTTAATGAATACATTAATTGTACATTTTGTTTTATTTCCTATGTGGTTCCAGTTGGACTGTACCGCAAAAAAACATGAAACACTTACGTAAGCTAACAACACAATTAAGTCGTCTTGCCAGCTTGCCTGCCATAAGTGTTTCCTCTTTGTGCACTTTTTAAATGCGCTTGAAAGGTCTAAGCCAGTAGGGGTTTGTTATGTAGCTATTTTCCCCACTAAAGTAAGAGCACTTTTAAAGTTTCATGGGGTTTTTCCGAGCTGGGTATATGTTGTAAGAAGAGGACGTGTCAAGCTGGGTTAGAGTTCAGGAAGAAGCTAACTAGGCAAGCCGCAGCTGTGCGATTTAGCTTGATGGGTTTATTTAACCATTCTGGTTAATTCATGTCTAAATTGTATTCTAGCATTGTAAGAAAACATGTAAAACATAGGCTATTTCTATTGAGTGCAAAAACCTTATGTGCACCTAGTAGCAGGCAGGGAGGTTTGTTGTGCCACCAACTGGCAGGGTTGCCAGATGCCAGCAAGGTTTTCCAGCCCAAAACCTCCTCAAAAACCGCGAGATTGCACAAAAAAACGGCCAATTTTTTTTAACCATTTGCTCACATTGCTCACATACGAGAAGGCTGCATAGCGCCCAATGGTGAGATAAAAGAAAAAAAAAAAAAAGGTAGTGTGACACCGTGCCCCTATTGTGTGTGTTTGGGGGGGAGGGGGGCACATAAGCCAGAGCAGTGTGGGTGTGTGTGTGTGTGTGTGTGATTCTGGTTCAAGTGTGGTTCAAGCCGATGTGGTATATTCTTCTCGGCTGCCAGAATGCTGGTCTGTGGATGATGAAATGATGGAGGTCCACTCCCAAAAGTGTCTGAGTAAATAACTTTTTACTTAACATAGAACACAAGCTGGAAGTCATTCAATGCATTGAATTGTCCGAAATCTCTCGAACCACCCTAATCGGGTCCGAATCTGAACTGAACTGCCTAATACACACACTTCTTACAAAGTCAGCTATGCCATAATTGGCTCCCTTCTGAAGACCGAAGCTGTACTCCCAGCTAGCAGATAATGTTTTAGACTTACGATCAAAGACAAACTCTCACAATTACGTATGCAAGCATTTCCAAGGCCATGGGAAAGAGCTTCAGGGTATACTGTTGGCACTTAGGGATATCTGTATGTCTATGTTGTGGAAGAACACATCTGTGTTCTTCTCCTAGCACAGAAACATTCTTTATGTAAAGGATGAGTGAATATGATGAATAAAAGAAATAAGGGGAACAACCTGTAAATGTATAACAGAAAATACACTACATTACTAACAAGATCAGTTCTGGATCAGAGTAGAGTATATACAGTGGGGCAAAAAAGTATTTAGTCAGCCACCAATTGTGCATGTTGGGCCAAAATACCAGCAACAGTGTGTGAAAACCTTGTGAAGACTTGCAGAAAACATTTGACCTCTGTCATTACCAACAAAGGGTATATAACAAAGTATTGAGATTAACTTTTGTTATTGACCAAATACTTATTTTCCACCATAATTTGCAAATACATTATTTACAAATCAGACAATGTGATTTTCTGGATTTTTTCTAATTTTGTCTCTCATAGTTGAGGTATACCTATGATGAAAATTACAGGCCTCTCATCTTTTTAAGTGGGAGAACATGTACAATTGGTGGCTGACTAAATACTTTTTTGCCCCACTGTATGTATAATGTTTATCTGACACCACACTGTAACCCTTAATAGCAAATTTGATTTAATTGCAGGTACAGAGTGAGAATGCAGTGAGTGAAGCCATTGATCAGCCATCCACAAATGTTATGTTGCCAAACCCGCCACAGACCACCACCCCCAAAGCCATCACCTGAAAACCGTAAAAATGCCAGACCCTCCTGGCTATGTGGTATACACAGATTCAGAACTTGACATGGTTCGGAGCCAGTATTTTTTTGTCTAAAGACCTGTTTTGCAGACTGATGAGGAACACTGTAACCAGCATGGTGGTGATCCTCCATGCCAGTAGTTCATGTCAAGAACAGATGTACCCTTCATATAGTGAAATTCGGGCAATGGCTAAGAAGATTGTTGATTATTACCCTATGCTGTGTGACTCATCAGACATGCCTTATGCAAGTGCCTTTTCTCTTTCAAATAATGAAGTGAGGTTAGGCTGTGGATGGAGTTATGACTCAAACATTTATTTTCTACAGCTGACTGTGTACTCTGGAGTGCAAAACATCAAGTGCCCCAAAAAAAGGCAAGGACGAATGCCACAACGGGGGGTACCTAAGAGGTCCCTCTTTGAATCAAGTCTTGAAGATGACAGTGATGCTTCAACAGTTTCAACCAATTTGTCGGTTGCTTCAACAGTAATTCTGCCAGACAGCGATGATGGCAACAATGAGCTCAGTCCAGGAATGCCAATGGAAAGGTAAATGAGTGCTAAAATATTCCACCACAGTACGATTTTGTTTGTAAAGACCTGTTATCATGAACCCATTTTTATTTTTGAAAGCCTTTCTAGAGGGATGTATAATTGTTGTCCTTGTATTTTACCTTTTTTTGGTGTTATATGTTAAGACCAGGAAAGCCACAAAACACAAGCAAGGCACCATCAGACATTATAGACCATGTACAGCAAACCCAAGTCTAAGCCAAATGGAAGTGATGTTGCTGAGATTTTGGACTTCGAGTTCGAGGCCAGGCAGGCCTTTATTGACTCTGATGCAACAAAGGAAGACAGGGCAGCCAAGATTATGGATGTGTATATCCATGTTTTAGAGATCCCCGACATGTAAGTAATTTTGCACCCTTTAACATTTGAAGCAGACACTTCTGCCGTCTTGATGTCTATGTCCCTGTTAAAGGACAATTGCGGCGCAAAATGAACTTAGGGTGTGTTAGTACATCAATTCAAGTTTGAACGATTGCAGGGATTTGTTTTACATTTGGATGCCGTAAAATCAAATCCCTGCAATTGTTTGAATTCGTAATGATGTACCAACAAATCCTAGGTTCATTTTGCGCTGGAATTGTCCTTTAGCTGTTCTCCATTGATCATAGTACAGATCAGTGTTGTACTTGAGTCACTATGCCTCGAGTCCGAGTCCAGGCTCGAGTCTCCAGTGTCTGAGTCCGAGTCAAGTCCAAGTCATTAAACAAAAATCCGAGTCGAGTCCGAGTCGAGTCCGCTACTCATACGAGTCAAGTCCGAGTCGAGTCCGAGTCAGCACTAAATTATACATGTTGTTACACTTTAAAAAAACATAACTGTTGTGCCGCAGCTCATAGGCGTCCTAATGGCGGCAGCTATGAACTTTCATATGTATTTTACTGTTTTTAACTCACTCTAGTGCTCATAACTACTGTCCTGTCCTCTTAATAATAACTCTCTTAAGAAATACAACTCTAATGACCCGAACGACGTCCACTTTTCCTGCAAATTAAATGGTAACTTTTCTGCGATGGGATGAACCCCCCTAGATGTATCTAGGTATGATAGACCAGGTAGGTAGCCGTCTAGCTTAGCTGCTTCAACCTCCATCAACAGGTCTCCAAGTTCGCTGAGTTTTTGCGGTTCTTTGTTAGTCAACTTTGGAAAATGCTCTATTTTAGAGAAAAGGGCTCGCTCTATGGCTTCGGGTGAGCTGTACGTCTCTTCCAGTCTCTCCCAAGCCATTTTAAGGCCAGTTTGTGGGCATCTGATGTTGACTGCCTTGATCCTGCGAACATGCTGCGAAGACTCTTGGCCAAGCCATTTACTGAGAAGGTCAAGCTCTTCTCCTGCGGTTAGGTCTAAACCAGCGATAGCGCTTCCGAAGGACAATTTCCAGGCCCAATATTTCTCTGGTTTATCATCAAAGGTGATTATGCCTGATGTCACAAGCTGATTGTGGGCTAGGCACTTGGCGAGATCATGATTGATGGGTGTTCTGTCGTACTGTGACCGAAATGGGGTTTGGCTGAAGGCAGTGGGAGCTTGTTCTAGATTGTAAGGCTGATTTTCAATGGTGTCCATCCCATGCTCTTTCTTAATGGGAAGTCCGGCACAACCATCACTTGGAGGCCCAGTTTGTCTTCGTCCTGTAATCTGGGGTAAGTCCACAACGGGTAGGGATGTTGTCTTGATGGGGGCCTGCTCCCTCACGTATTCCTCAGTATGCTGTAAGCGTTTTTGAGGTGAGAGAGGAAGGGGTTTTCTGGCTGCAGATCCTAGCTCACTCTCAGCTAAGCCAGCTTCCAACATTTCCGCTTCAGCATTAGCAGCATCTCTTTCTTTTTCGACCTGAAGGGCTTCAAAGGTAGCTTTTACGCGGGCTTGTTCGACCTTTAAATCTATCTCCCATTGAGCATAGGACGCTCTGGCTTCAGCTGCTTCGGCTTTTGCTCTCGCTCTTCCGACAGCCAAAATGGCCTTTGAATTGGAAGATGAAGTACTTGTTCTTGAACGAGTATTCAGAGACTGGGTTTCCCCATTAGCTTCACTGTGTGTGGTTTCTATTCGCTCCTTGACAGTCTTGGGACTTTGCTGACTCATCTTGAGATTAAATGTGGCTAATGGCTGCTTTGAGACGGATGATGTTCCACGTAAATGGTCTCCGATGTGTACAACTTGTTGTATTGCTGTCTTTTTACTGTACTGTTCTCACTAGATGATCATCCAGCTATCCAGTCAGTTTAACATGAACTTCAATAGCTCGAGGAGAACGGGATTCTGTATTGAGTGTTTTTACTGAAGCTCGTAGATTGTAAAACTGTAACACAAGAATAAAAAGAAATGTTGACATTACAGTTCCGAAGAAGTATGTGTACAATGCATACATCCTACATTAAGTATAAAAAGGACACAAAATGGAGGCTATGCTAACAAATGAACATGAATTAAGAGGCTAGCAAAAAGCCTAATGACGCTAACAGGTAAGCATGAGGTATAACATAGCATGTGGAAGTACAAAATAAACGTGTAGTGAAATAAACATAATTCTCACTAAAGGAGTTTTCTACGTCAATATACTTCCATCTTAAACATTTACAGACAATGCGTCTAACAGCTATCAGATCGAAGGATTGCACAAGATTGTGGAGCTGGGAATCATCGCTCGAATGCCACATGTAGACTGAACTACAAAATGGCCACTTCCTGTTTTATAGGGGACACTTCCTGTTTTACACTAGGGGATTTAACAAACATAAAACCACACAGTGTCCAGAACACTCCCTGCCTGGGGTCTTTGAAAACACTCCATATAACTTATTCTAATCTAAAAGTCCTCCGGGGACAGAAGAAGGACCACCTCCGTCACAGGTCTAGAGTAAACCTTAGGCTTGCCTTCTTTGATCATGCGGAGGTCCACTTTCCTTACCAACCCATCCTGGCTCGGAAGGTTCTTTGTGATGATGGCCATGGGCCAGTCGTTCCTCTTCACTTGAGAATCTTTCATTAGGACCACGTCTCCTTGCTTGAGGTTAGGCCTCTTGTCTACCCATTTCCGCCGGCAGTATCATATCCACTATCTCGACGGCAAGCACTGCGGCACAGAGCTCCAATCGAGGAATAGAAAGGTCCGGTTTTGGGACGAGCCTGGCCTTTCCGAAGACAAAGCTGACTTCTACATTACCAGCGTGGTTGGTTACCTTGACGTAGGCCATGGCTAAAACGGCCTTCACTGATGCATCTGCGAAGATGCATAGCTCCCTGAGCTGAGCATTGCTGGTTGACGTAGACGTGTAAGCTCGTGGAATTTTGAGATGTTGGAGGTCCTGGAGAGAGGCCCTCCATCTGTCCCACTCTGCTTCCATGTCCTTAGGAAGAGGAGAGTCCCAATCTTCAGCTTGTGCAGAGAGTTCCCTGAGGAGCAGCCTTCCTTGTATTGTTACTGGTGTAAGGAAGCCGAGGGGGTCGTAAATGCTATTCACTGTTGATAGCACTCCTCGCCGGGTGAAAGGTTTCTGCTCAGCAGCAACTTGGAACACGAACATGTCTGCTGTTATGCTCCATGACACTCCCAGTGTCCGCTGCAGTGGCGTGAAGAAATCACGATCTTGAACATCTTTGGCCCGGTCTTCAAGGCTAAAGGCGTCAACTACAGCTTGTCTGTTTGAGGCCACTTTGTGCAGCCTTAGGTTGGAGACTGCAAGCATTTGTTGAGCTCGCTTGAGGATACCGATAGCCTCCGCTTCGGTGGGGCATGACTTCAGCAAGTCATCGACGTAGAACTCTCTCTCGATTACCCTTCTTGCATCGCTGCCAAAATCATCTTCTTCTTCCCTCGCTGCCCTCCTTAGACTGTAGATGGTGACGGCTAGGGAAGGGCTATTCCCAAAGACGTGTACGCGCATTCTGTAGTCCACGATGACGCTGTCGAGGTCATTGTTGCGATACCACAGGAAGCGCAGAAAATCTCTATGGTCTTCTTTCACAACAAAACAGTGAAACATGTGCTGGACATCGGCAGTGATAGCGACAAGCTCTCTCCTAAACCTCATGAGCACACCGATGAGAGTGTTGTTCATGTCCGGCCCTCGGAGAAGCACGTCGTTGAGGGAGACCCCTTGATAAGCTGCACTGGAGTCGAAAACGACATGGATCTGCTCCGGCTTCTTGGGATGGTAGACTCCAAAAGAGGGGAGATACCAGACTTCGTGGCCATCCTGTAATGGAGGGGCTTCCTCTGAATGCTCGTTCTTGAACATTTTCTCCATTAATTCCAGAAAGTGTGTCTTCATCTGGGGGCGCTTCTCCAAGGTCCGACGGAGCGAGACGAGGCGATTATAAGCACAGTCTCTGTTGTTTGGTAACCTTGGTCTGGGTGTCTTAAATGGCAAAGGTGCAACCCAGCTGTTGGAGTCATCTTGATGGACCTCGCTGTCCATGATGTGCAGAAACCTCCATTCAAGGAGGGTGGGTAGCGGAAGATTGAGATTTTCTGGTCGATTGACTCAATGATGTAACCATGGGCCCTTCGTCCGGCTGTCTCTTTGAGTCCTGCCCATGTTTTCAGCTTGTATGGAAACTCCCCACCTTGAATATTGAAGACGTTGAAGAACTCTGATCTCGCCATAGATCTGTTGCTCTGCTCATCAAGTATAGCATAGACCCGCTTAGATTTGTCACGGTGCCCCTCTGGGTAAACATTGACAAGACATATCTTAGAGCATGCTCTTGCGCTAGGGGTGGGCGGTACACCGGTGTGACATTGCGCCACGACATGGATTTTGCAATACCGTCAATACCGTGATAAATCAATAGTGATAATCAATAAAGAAACGACTGGTGAAACATCGTAAAGAAAGATCGGGCCTGTATTAGGGTGTTGTAGTCGAGTCACTATGCCTCGAGTCCGAGTCCAGGCTCGAGTCTCCAGTGTCCGAGTCCGAGTCAAGTCCA
>JAOPJI010000037.1:183546-204691 GCA_027122695.1 Merluccius productus | reverse complement strand
CACACACACACACACACACACACACACACACACACACACACACACACACACACACACACACACACACACACAGCACCTTGCTCAACCTTAAAAATAGACACCGAAGCATTGTGTATACCAGTTTGCCAAAATCACAGGGGGATCTCCAGCCATGCCAGTGTTTAAAACCAAAGTCAAACCCTTGAATCCGCAAATATATACAGGATATGTTTGTATCCTGACATGAATTTAAGATATCTGCATTTTTTTCTTCTTCTGAAAAGTGTGTCCTCTTTCTTACCAGTTTGACGAGTACACAAAATAGCTGATAAAATAAGTTTTAGATAAATGGGGTTAGGGGTACAGTCTCTCATTTTAACTGTGACATCCTGGTGCGCTTCACAGGGGTCTCTAAAGGTTCTGAGGATCTTTTTGTTGGCAATTTTTTGACACTACGTGATGGTGAAGGTGTAAGACCATTTTTACCAACTGATTTTAGAGTCCCTCTCCTTGTCATAACTGCCTCTGGTGCATTCTTGGAAACGGATGCAGAACGACTTTTGTTTAACTTTAAAGATTTTTTCGAGGCAGGGCTCACATTTACAGCCTCCATTTTTCTCTGGGACCTTGTCAAGACCTGATCAGGTGAGATTTGAGTCTTCAGGTCCATGTTTTGCTGTGTAATTTCAACAATAGTCTCAACAGTTTCACCTTCAGAAATTCTATTTGGTGCAGGTTCCTTTGTTGAGGATTTTGCACTACTTTGCTTAGCCAATGGCGACTTTTCCACCTCTTTTTTTTCAGTTTCTAACTGGTTCTTGTTTGAGTTAACTTTGCTTGTAGACATTTCAATCAGGTTTTTCAATGTTTTGGGGCTTCCTAGTCTTTGAGAACATCTTTGTGGTGAAACAGATTCTTTCACCGGATCCCTTGGTGCTCTACTACTGCCCGAATTCTTGACGGCTCTCTCTGCAACAGTGGGCTTTTCAAAAGATTTCCTATCAGGGGTTGCCTTGCTAGCAGTTGGCTTATACACTCTTGTATGCACAGCTTCAGGCAAGGCCGATTTCTGTCTCTTGAGAGTTGATTTAAGATCAGGCTTGGAGGCAGATTTTGATGGGGTCAACGTTTTAAATGTACTGCATTTTAAGCTTTTGGTTGTCTCTTTCAGCCCAATACTAGTTTGCTGTACCTGCATTTTCTCCCTTATATTAGAATATTTCCGTAAAATCCTGGCACTGGCTGGGTTCTTGGATTTATTGGAAACTTTATGGGGTTCACCTATCTGCCCCTGAGTTTTGGCAGATGTGGAGAATGGCATAGTTAGAGCCTGGTTTCCACTGGGATGTTCTTTTTTATCTTTTCCTTTAATTGCCTCTTGCTCCAGTGCTTTAGCGATGAGTTTCTGACCCTTGGGATTGTTCTTAATAGGGGAGGCAACAGCAAACTTCTTCAAATGTTTCTTAAGACGCTCCGCCTGCAGGCTTGGGAACACTCCTTGGGAGGAACCTGAGGAGGAACTGTGGAAGCAGAGCTGAGTTTCAGATGGAAGACGTGTATTTACCTTTTTAACAATGACGAGAGACTTGGTTTCTGTTGATTCGAGGAACCATTGACAAATACTTGTAAGGTTAAAGTTTTTCATGAAAAGCATCTGTACCGGCGAGTATTTATGCTGCTCTAAAGATTTCGGTTTTCTTGTCCTGCGTTTACTTTTCCATATAGCTGCCTGTCTGTCTGCTTTATTTCTATATTTTGTTGCTGGCTGTCCCTCTTTGTCCAGTTGAATCCATCCTTTCTGCATCCTGTCAAACTTGATATTCAAGTTTGTAATTAAGTGTTGGTTATCTTCCCCATTCAGAGTCTCAAAGAGCTTGTGGACAGCTTGTTTACGGGGCTCGCGAGGTTGCAAAATGAAAGGTGTTACTGTGCTTGGCTGCAACAAGCTACCTGACATCATTGGTTTTCTTCTGATAGGAGACACCATTTGTTTTTGTCTTCCTCCCACATTGATGGCACTGGTGGAAGGTGTGGCAGATCTTTGTGATCTTAAAGCTAGTTTCATGTTTTCAGCTGGCTGTGGACTTAAAGATTGGTTTGCCATTTCAGCCTTACTACTCTCACTTCTTAATGGCATCCTTGCTGGTTTCTCTAGAACTGAAGCAGTGTTGGAATCCTCAAGTGAGCGCTCATCATCTAACAAACATACATTAGGCATCTCATCCAATTCACCTGCTTCATCTTTTTGTAAAGTCTTCTCAATTGTCAATGGTACCTTCTGCATTTTAAGGGCATCACAAATGCCACTCTGACTTTCTAATGGACTGGAGACCTGATGGCAAACCTTCTGTTTCTCAGCCATACTATCTATACACTTCTCTGACCTAGGTTCCTTCTGTTTGTTTAGTAACACATTTTCCATCGTCATTTCTTGAATTTCCATGGGGCTTGTTGCAACTGACTGACCACAAGCAATACTCAATTCCACAGCATGTTCTGAGTCAGTACACTGTTTGGATTGTTCAGAAGTTACAGGAGGAGCAGAGCTCACCGGTGAAGGAGGAGACACAACAGAAGGAGGAAAAGCAAAAGTGTCAAAGGGAGGGAGATCAGGGAGGAGTTGTACATCATCTGCAGATGGAATTGAAATAGGGGAGGTTGGTGATGGGAAGGTAACAGCACTAGAAGTGATGGGTGATTCAGTCGTTTCAGGTAGCTGCTGATTGGCTGAACAAAGAGGCAGTTTAGGTGGAGTGTGTTGAGGGATATCAACAGGTTCATCAGCAAGATGGGCAGGAGCATTTTCATGGACAACCAAAACATCTGTTTGTTGTTGATCATGCTCGACAATGGCGTCCGATTTCTTCTTGTGCCGTTTTATGTAGGACTTTGAAAGACGTTTAGGTTGCGTAACCGGGGTCCGAGGGACTGCCGGAATTGGTTCCGTCTCTTGTGGAACGACAGCGCTATTCTCTGATTTTATAACTGTGATAGTCTCAGGAATATGGTTTGTCAGAGGACTGTTTTCTGAAACAGAATGACTTGGTTTTTCTGTGGCTTTGGTAGGTGTTGGGGGGCCAGTACTTGATCTCCGTCGCAAACTTCTATCAGAAGCCGATATGGGCCTTCCATTTACATAGCCTACAATAACGCTCTGAGTTTCTTTTAACCTTTTTGGCAAAGAAATCACAGTACCACGTTTTCTGCGCCAAGGGGGCAATTCTTTTAACAGCGATTCAAGTGACTTTGTGGAAACATCATATTCATCATCTTCATCCACTGGTGCTGAATGTTTTACAACACTTTGAATTGGTGCAATTACGTCAATCTGCTGCTCCTTGGTAATATTCTCTGCAGGAGCAGTTTGAGAATTCAGTCCTGTCCCCAAACTGTCTGAAAGCTTTGGTGCCTCTAGCTTGGGCTCCAGAGATTGCTCAACTTTTGTGTTCCCATTACCCTCTTGCTCTCTGACCTCTTCCTCAACCGCATCAGCTAATGATGGCAAAGTGTCCATCTGTTGCTGCTCTGGCACAATGCTTTCTGGAAGAAGTACCGTCTCTGCTTCTTCTACCATATCAGCCTTTGTTTGTTCCTGTACTTGTGTAATTTGTTGTTCAGTAGATTCATTTAAGACCTCAATAACGCCTTGGATTTTTTCTACACGTTTAGGTAGGGTTTGATCTTCTGGTAAGTCACTTCCTTCTGGTAATTCGATTTCTTCAAGGTCACCTTCTTCTGGAAGGTCATTCTCTTCCTGAAGGTAACTCTCTTTTGGGGGTTCACTTTCCTTTGGGAGGTCATTTTCTTTTGGGAGGTCATTTTCTTTTGGGAGGTCACTTTCTATGGTGTGCATGGAATTTGAAGTTGCATCATGTACTACTTCTGCATTTGCAGCTTCCTTCTCGCCGTTCTCTGTTGATGCACTCAAAGAAAATTGAGAAGCTGCCGGCTCATTGCTTTTACTCTGATCCGTCTGACTGGTTTCAACTATGAGATTCAATTGTGTTGTCGCTGCCTCCACTGCATCTCCTGTCCCTGGCATCTCTCTCACATCAGACTGCTCCATGGGCATTTGTTGACAAGTTTCTCCACAATCTCCGACAAAGTTCATATCAAGGGGAGGCACACCATCCGGCTTGGTGAGTGCCTGCTTCGGGGTGACTAATGTGATAATCTCAGGCATTGAGTTAGGACAGTTGCTCCTTTCGCTGCGGCCAGCCAAGGTGCGGACCGTTTTAAGCTCCCACATTTCCTCCACGTACATATGTCCCCTGGTGCTTTTCCTCGCATTACGCCGTGGTGGCAAGTGGCCATGTTGTTCCCTCAAACACTCTGTAATCGGTTTGTTGATATAAACAATGTCACAATTACCTAGATCAGGGTCTATTACAACCCTTGAACCGGTGTTTGTCTGCCTATGGTCAGGCGAGTCCCGGATTGTCTTTCTGGCAGTTCGAGGGGTGTCTGTGTGGTGTGTATTTGAGGTTTTATGAGGGGAAAATAATTTTGAGGGCGCATCTTTGGTTTTTCCAAGAGAGTCACGGTACCCATCTCGATTCACGTGTACAGGCTGGCTGTGCCTTTTCACAGGAGAACTGAGTCTAGCACTTTGAGACACCACTTTGTTAGATGAGTTAGAGCCAGAATTAGCCTGCCTCTCCTCAACAGTGTCAGTCTGCGTTAGAAGAGAAGTAGTGAGCACAAATGACAACTTCTTCCCATCGGCAAGTTTGTTGGTCTTCATTATCTTCATCTTAAGAGGGCCATGGTCACGGTTGTTTTCGGGATCTGCTGTATTCGGAGTGGAATTGACTAGAGTTGTGGCACTACTCAAACATGGGTCGGGGTTAATGGGTTTTAGCGATACCACTTCCCCTGGAACTTCCTTAATTGTTGATGTTGTTGGATTGCCAAAAATAACTAGAGAGATACCTTTCGCATCGTGAGTGGATGCACTAGGAAGCCTTAGTTCTGAGCTAGATTTCTCACAGGTGCTCAGGCTTGATGTCATGACGGAAGGTGTGGTTTCCTGCTTCTCAGAGGTATGGCAAGGAGCTTGCGATGCCAATGCCTTGACTTCGGTCTGGAGAAAGCCCAGGGCATCCACTATCTGCCGTTGATGGTGAAGGCAGAGTTTTGCCATAAACTGCTCCAGCGTTGACGTGGACTGCAGCTCTTTTGCCTTTGAAATGTGTATTTCAGAAGACTCACTGGAAAAAAAACAAAAAGAGAAAATGCTGTGAACTGGCTGCCAACACAAATCTTTAACAACGATACATCTGCCAAAATAATCAACGTTTTCCCAAGGGGGAAATTAAGGATTTTACCATTATCATTACCTATACCAGGGAATGTTATCCCATTTTATTTTTCACCAAAAAATAAAAAATATTAAAAAAAATACACCATAAACAGCCATAACCGTTTTCACAGTTATTTATTAGAAGAATAAGTGATTTCATCAAGTAAAACTTTCATCCAGTGCATTTGACCAATTACATAGTTACAATTAATTTCTTTTTACCATTCAATGTGGGTTTGGTTCCTTACAGTGTACGTCAATACAATTTTACACATGCACAATACATCTATTAATGGTACCTCATGTTGAATATCAGAAATAACTTAAAAAATCATTACAACAAACAAGCATTTTTTCCAAACAAGTTTCAAACTGTATAAAATATCTGGTGAAATGTATAACATTATCAGACTATTAAATGTCTTACAAACAACCTCAACACCCAGAACAAAATGATTTGATGTAGCCAAGACCAAATGTTCCCAAACCTATTTACCATTTAATCATTTAAGATGACACTTTTATCCAAAGCGATTTACAGCTACATTACAGATATAAGTCTTTATGGACCAGGTAGAGGTTAGGGAACTTGTTTAAGGATGCCTACAGGTAGGTTGCGGACATTGGGGATTTAACCTAGTTAGTTTCGGTTGAGAATCAAACACCTTGACCACAAACTCTCTTTTTCGATAGTGAGGCAGACTGAAGTAGTTTGAAACTAAAACTATTTGAATACGTAATTGGTGTGACACATAGAAATGTCCTATTGACTTTCCATGTGTTCATTTATCTCTACATAAAAAAGGATATACCACATTTTAATTCAATCTAATGCCAATTTTCTTTTTTATAATGCAATGCTGCAACTGTATGCAATGAGATTGCATACAGTCAAATACAGTTTTTACATTGTGTAGTAGGGTTTACTAGAACATAAATTATTAAGCATTTTTACTTTTTGAGGCACTGTAAACAGTAAAACTTGAATAAAACTATTGAAAAAAAACATCTTAACTAAATTAAGTGAACATTGACATTCAGTGTATACCAATATACCAAAATAACAATGAAACAATGACAAGTGTAGTATAGTGTTAGCCACCAGCAGAAACAATCAGAAAGTGTACAGCAAGCCATAATATCTGTAATAGTAACTATTGGACTACTACTGGATAAAAATATTTGATATTTTTTTATATTTAAAAATAACATTTGCTGCAGCTATAACCTGACAATTTGACATGTTCAGGAACTTGATATCCCTGCTGGTTAGGTTGAATTAAGTAAGAGTACCTGAATAGAGACAGTGACATGAGCATTGTCAGTGAGGATTCTTCTGTCTCACTCAACATTAAAAATGTTCGTAGCAGTCGATATAACGGACAAGTCAATAAGCAAACCAACATTTCAGATAACTCTTGAAAGACATTGCACAGACATTATATTACACCGATAGGTAGCCATGTCAGTGTTGTTTACAGTATAACAGTACTGTAATACAGTATATTACAGTATAAATTAAAACATTATCGGTTATTAACCCATATTGATAAAAATGGATTTCACAAATCAATGATGCACATCATAGCCACAGGAAAAAAGATGACCTTGTGGGCCAGCCTGGGGGGGGTAATAATAAAAAAAACAACCTAATTAATCAATTAACTTCAATGCAGATTGCTGTGGAATGGGCCAGGCCGACAGCCATTCTGAAATTCTCCAGAACTCACAGGTGGCCATGTCCACCCCAAACCAAACAGCCTACACGCAATCCGAAAACGAAAAAAACAATCATCCAATCATCAATCCATGCAAATAGGCTGGTGTTCAAATTACTGAACTAAATTTCTTTGTGTCACTGCAACCTTTTTTCGCTTCATGCGGACTCTAAAAAAAACGTAAATGACAGCTGGCTAGAAGCATAAACAATGCTATAAACAAGGTTTCATTCCACTTGACCGGCGTTATGGCAGTCTAGTAAAAGTAACTATGTAAAGTTTAATTTGCAATCTCTTACTATTCATGTCAAATTTAATTTTGGCAAATAAATTAGATTATTCAGAAATGATCATTACAATATATAATATAAATAAATTACAAAACATTTGTATTTTTATAAAATTTTTACAACAAAAAAAGTTCCTCCTCCATCTCCAGGGGGTGCTGCAGCACCCCCAGCAGCCCACCTTCCCATTATATGAAGCACATTGTCTACTTGACATTACACCAGTATTTGAAATGAGGATTTTTTTTTTTAAATACGTTTCCACTTACACAATCCGCCTGATTACACATTTGCTTAAGTCCATACTTAAGTAGCCATGCAAAATACAACTAATTTCATTCAATTTGTAAATATGAATGCAAACTTAGATTTAAAATGTCTTTACTGACAAGCATAATGCCATGATCATGATCACATGATGATCACAGTCATGATCTTCATTTGCAACTCTTTTAAAAGTTCAAACATAAATGTCGATCAAGATAAACATGTGTCAACATAAAAATGATCCATTATCAATCAACTGTCGATTTTCAAATCATGTTCTTTATCTTTCTCCATCATCCAGAGCGTTACTACATGTTTGTGTGTTCCAGTTTAAGAAGTTTTTTTTATAAGCGCTTACAGCTATTTACATCTATTATTAAATACTGCATGAGATGAAATCCAAACCTGTTAGAGCCATTAGATAATTAAAAATAAAATGCAAATACTTTTATGCAAAATATAAAATTAGTTAGTCCTTAATCACTTCAAAACAATACATATTTTTGTTATATACACCAACTGCGCAGACTACACAAACACACGCAAAATACAAACTTAGCAATAAATACACTGTCAAGTTGGGCGAGTAAACTTTTAGGATACTTTTAGGATAATATGTACAGATGATTGTACCCTTTGCTTAAAGTTAAGTTCCCACGCACCGTGTTAGCTTTATGAGCCCTTTGTGGCCGTGCATCACTAAACTAGCAGTGATTAACTCTGCTCAACAAAAATATTTAAGGTGTCATCATGATTCACACCGAGAGAGCACTTTGTCGAGATCCTGTGTGTTGGTTTCATAAAATGGGCATGGAGAAGCTACAATTGAACGCGATCATAACATATTTTGTGATGAGGTAGTAAATCTATTAAGAGCATGCTACAGTGAATATTATTAAGGGGAGCATGTTACATGTTTTTAAGCCAAAATAAGTTTAGACCTTAAAGCTGGCAAATGAGAAAAAACTAAAAAAGTTAGCGTATATATAAATATACACTTGCATGACCCAAGCAATGCTAGATGATTGTCATAGCAAGAATAACTCAATCAGCTATTTAACTTACTCTGACAATTTTTTATTTATAAATTGGGATGCAAGTTTAGTTAAACCTATAGCACTACTATATCTTCAAGGTAGACAACATTTGTAAATGGATGTAACGATAAAATGCTATTTAAAGACAGATGTCCTTAACATAACTAATAGTGAAACACTCAACCATCACCACCATCTGAAATGATAATGCAAATGAACTTAATTTAAAAGTAGTCTACATCTTATGTGCCATAATTTGAGTGTTGTTCCTATATTTTATATACAGAATCCTTAGAGCCACAAAGAAAGGTACAATATAAAAGTTTGTTATTTTGATCCTGTGGTATTAACCTTAGCGCACATGTCCCTGATATAATTCTATAGATTTTCTCTAGCTTTTAAAATTTGTGTTTACAATCTAGGCATTTTCTGTACTTAAATCTGAATATACTATCTGCAAAACATGGTAAAGAGCTATGCCTGCAAACATTTAAAATGCATTTAAAATGTATGCATTCAAAAGGTTCCAGTTTCATCTACTGCCAGTAGATTAAATAATAATGTACAGTGTCTGCACTGAAAATGTAAAAACAGACCATTAAATAAATATATATATATATAAATATAAAATATAAAAGAATCAGAAAAAGGATGTGTGTGTACTTGATCCCAAAGTCTTGGAATGTCCTGAGGTATAACTGTTGAAACATTGTAGGTTTCGTCCTGTACATAACTCCATACATGTTGATGTTAGGAGCTTTAGTGAAGCATTAGTGGAAAAGCAAGTCAGGTTCTGCATCTGCGCCTTTTAAGTTCATGTCTGTACAGATAAGCAAAGTATTATCGATTTCCCTTTATCGCCAGGAACTGCCGAATATAAATGGTGTCCTAGCGGATGAAAATAATTAGCCTTGAACTAGGTTTGTGTGCCATTATTACTGCCACTAATAGAAAATTATAGTCATGGATGATCAATGTAAAACCGCTACAATTCAAACAAAACAAAAAAAGTTGCACCACAAAAACATTAAAATAAATACAAATACAAAATCAAATCCCAGAGACAATAGTACCAACGTTTGAATATTATAAAGTTGAAACCTGAAATTAAATGTTGAAAAGGCTCATACGGGTACTATAAAATGCTGTTGATACTGATTAAGGTAGCTTGTGAAGTTTACACGATAGTGAGGTGTGCACAACCGTCAGAAAGTAAGACATTTCGCGTCATATCTTAAAAAGGTTTTTAAGTGTGGTATTTATCCCCCTTTTGTAAAAAGATGAACAAACACGATATGAGGCACTGAAATGCGCAAGTATAACTTTTGAGTGAGGTATTCTTGTGTGCTTATTAAAATCTTTCCTTTATACTTTCCTGATCAGTCATTTAACATGAAGTATATCCTGAGGTGGGGTGAAGCTGAGCAATGAGGGCTAACACCAATTCAAACTGTGTGGGTGGACATATCTGGGTGGAAATATACATACGTTTGACAAATAGATCTTGGAAAACCTTCCTTTTTTTTAAAGAAGTGCTGAACCATGAGACTCTTTGCATTTGTACCAACTTGGATGTGTGATCCTGTTCCGCTGCACATGTTTTGTACATTTTGTTTGTACATTTGCAAAACAAATTAGTTTAATTGGCCCAGTTCCGCAAGCATGTTGGAAATGGTAATGCATGTAAACTGGACTGCAAGTGTTATTTACAGTGCTCGACATTAATTAAAGTGTCCAATCTCAAATATGTAAAGATAAATAGAACATAAAAATAAATACTAAAAGAGGGCAGCAAGGGGCGCCACTTGCCTAGACATACAGTTTTAGATCAAGATGCCAGTGATTACCTTTTGTTCATTTCGCCTTTATAAAAATGCGGTATTCAAGTTACAGCCATGTGTTAAAATGCCTCGGCTAGTTTCAGCTGGCAGTTACTATTACAGTGTGTCACTTACAGTGAGATTAAACAATATTAGTTATTGGGGAAAAGAGGTTATGGTTATGTGTGTTTGACAAATATGTTATATAATATAACATACTTTCTTACAACATATCGTCATCAACATCATCAGAACATTTTGGTTTCATGGTACTATACTCATCTGGAGTGAGTCCTGAATTGCACAACTGAGTTCCATTCTCGGTGGAAGGACACTCCTGCTGGAATGCAGTGTCCTGAGAGTCCTGCAGATCCCCTTTGCTCTCAGGGGACTCCAAAGCATCCTGCTCCTCCGCCTGGCTCATCAGCCTCATTTTCTTCTTGGGCGGGTGTTTGAGGGTCCCCAGTCGCTCTTTGACCTTGTACTCCAAAGTGCTGTGTGGGATGCCATAGACGGACTGGGCTTTGGACACGCTCATCTTCCCACCCATCACCACCACGATGGCTTCCTCCAGCAGCTCTGTGTTGTACTGCCGATACCGCCCCCTCTTCTTCCTGGGCTGCTTGGAGCCGAAGTCCGCCTCAGAGTCCAGGGCAGCACAGTGCCCCCCTGGGCAGAGCTGGTTGGATTCATATGGCCAGTATTCCTTCTCTGCGCCTGGAAGATTGTGCACCCCGCTTCGGCTTTTATGGATTTGCTCAGAAATGAGAGCCTTTCCCAGGCCGTTCTCTGACACTGAGCCTGAATGCTCCGACGCCACGGAACACCATGACTGTTCTTTTCCTGGCAGCATACCTCGCACCTGAGGAATCTTAAGGTCGAAAGAGGACAAATGGGAAGTGGCGATGCCTTGATCTCCAAAGGCCTCCTGGAGAAGGGGTTCTTTACCGGAGGCGAGCGACTTGTGCCACAGCCCCGTGGCCTCCAACAACCTGGGAAGGTCTTTAAGGTGCTCGCTGGACTGCCGGCTGGCCCGCAGTTTGAGCAGGGCTCCGAAATGAGTCTTAGAGTTCAGTGTCGGTGACGACCGATTACTCGAGAGGTCAGTGGTTCTGGAGCTGTGGTTCTGGCTGGGAGGTGACTCGGGGTCACTCTCCTGAGCCAGACCAACCTCCTCTTTGATGTGCAGTGAATACGCAAGATGCTGGAAAGACTTATAATAGGCGGAGTGGCCGACATTCTCCCTCCTCCCATCCTGTAGGCTCCTCATAAACAGCCCGACTTGTCCGTCCGCTCTCAACGATCGCCTGATTGGATGGAAGGAAATTGGGTGTAAGCAGAGCTTGCACAGTGTCTTGTGTCTCTTATTTCTAAAAAGGAGGATGGATGGGGGAGGGGAGGATGTTGGCCACTCCTTTATTAGATGGCCTGGCTTGGGTAACATCACTAACTTTTCAAATGGATATAGATTTTATATACATCTATGTGGGAGGTTCAGTGTGTGAACAAAATTGCTCAACTGTAGGAATTTGTTTCGTTTAAGATGATTCTTGACAAACTGTTCCAACAACATAGGAGAAAAACAAAACAAAACACAAAACCGAGGGTAAAGAAACAAATTAAAAAATTAAATAAATAAAATGGAACACAGATTTGTTTTGTTTGTGGCTTAAGAAAGGATAGCCTGAGGCAAGAGGGCATGTTTGGCATTACAGTGAAACGGTAGAGTAGAGGCAGCACAGGTGCACAGTGACTATGTGTTACAAGGTGACTAATGCCAGTGTGTGCGTGTGTGCATGTGTGCGTGTGTGTGTCATTACCACTGAACAAGCACAGCAATAAAAGAGTAAGCCAGCAAATATGGGACGGCTTTGTCACATACTAAACATACAAAAGGTCTAACTGTGAATACCAAAATGCTAACTGAATGTTGAGACAAAATGCAATCATTCTTAAATGACTTGTTGTTAGTTTGATTTGATTGAGTGGATTAAACTGGCACAAGTGATTAGGTGAAGAATAAATGAACCAAAATACACTTTTATATTAAGGAAAACACTATAATATTAAGAGAGTAAAGGTATGTTTCATTGCAACTAGT
This sequence comes from Merluccius productus, assembly GCA_027122695.1. NCBI lineage: Eukaryota > Metazoa > Chordata > Actinopteri > Gadiformes > Merlucciidae > Merluccius > Merluccius productus. Next base: position 192,180 of record JAOPJI010000037.1, on the reverse strand, counting down.
TTTTAGCTCAATGCTTGCCAGTTAGAAAATACGCGACATTAAGCATGAGTAAGCTCTGGTTGTACAAATCTGCCATATATAGTCAATATATAGATTGAGATCAACAGTGGAGCAGGCTTCATTCTGGAAAATGAGTCTCTTCACATCATCTCCTACAGCATTGAAGGCAGTTGGGGCAAATTGAGTGATAATTTATCTAAATTAAGAGTTGAATTACAGGCATAATTACCCTAAATTTAATGTTGACTTACAGGCATGATACATTTTAAGGTGCAATAAAATTAGTGTCCACAGATAGCAGAAGCTTCCTCCCCCGCAAGTAAAAATGGCTAAAAATGATTTAGAAAGATAAGAGCGCTTGATTTAAGATTAGGAGGGGGCAGATCCAATTTGTGACTCAAATCAAAAGAGAAAATGTCATGACATTAGGAATATGTGCTCTGGTTTGGAGAACTATTGTTGTGTGAAAGACTCCATAACAAACGCTGACATCATGATATCAAGGAGCCAATAACATTGCTACTAGTTATTGGCTAGGCCATGTCTACAAAATAGATGACGGTTTTCCATGTGGTTGACCTGCAAGACTAGCAAGACTAGTAGTACTTAATAAACGACTGCAATGTGCAACCGTCTTCAATTTCCTGACCTTCATTTTGCGATGCGATTAATATTTTATTTATTTGTTTAGTCTAGTTTTTCCAATTTGGTTGTTATAAAATTAATTCAAAAACTGGTATGGCTTTTTATTTTTGGCAAATATTTTATGGGAAACCCAACCAGTAAGACAGTTCTGACATCACAACTGCATCTTATAATATGCAACCAATCATATACAACTAAAATTAATACTTATTAGGCCATCCTGGGTCCAACTGGCACAGGCAGCAGCCATATATGTATGGGAAGCAGGCTAGGCCACCAAAACTACCAGCCATTGGCTTTGAAATACAAGCATTATATGGACAACCACCATGTTCCATTAAAATAATTAGGTGCATTTTTTAGGTTTTTACCTTCCAAGGTTTAATTAAATTTAGTCAATTTTGCAAAATGCAGTAACAGTGAAAATAACAGTAGTGCTTAGGCACTGGACAGCAACGAAAGAGGGAGTGAGAGAGACACAAACACTTCATCTTACCCCTTGACTGTTGAAGTGTTTGGAGATGGGTAGGGGCTGTGGACCAAGAGGCTGCTACTAAAGCGGTTCTTTCTGAGAGACAAGTCAAGGACCCCGTCTGTAAAAAAACCCAAAATAAACAAACACAAAAGACAAGAGTTCAGTTCAAAGTCAGGGCTGAGTCAGTGCTAACTAAACTAGCCTCCAGTGTAGAAGCCGATGTGTGTCTGAGTGTGTGTGTGTGTTTCGACAGCTTATGACACCTTGTTCCGTGGGCTCTGCCTTGGGCTTCTTGACAGTGAGGTCCAGGGGGGCCTCCTGGTCGGCCATGAGGAGCTTGCTGAGGACGGGGTTCTGGTTGTGTGCGGCAGCGGTGGAGGCAGAAGAGGCGCCCAGGGCAGCACCGGAGGGGCTGGTAGAAGGGGTCACGGGTGGGAAGGAGGGCGGGCGCGGCAGGCTTTGGACAAAGCAGGGCTGGGGGTCCGGGAGAGGGTCCTGAGAAGAGCTAGTTTTTGAGGTATATTCGGCGGCGAACTGGCGTATCATCCTCTGCATGATTTCCCGAGCTACTACTGGAATGTGCGGGTCTGAGAAGCTCGGAACATCTGAGGAGGAAACAAAAAAGTGCATGAGGAGGATGTTGAGTGTGTTCACACTTCACAGAGAAGAAAAGTGATGGAGTGAATCTTGTTGGCTTGTTACAGCCATGACATTAGACATTCTACTACTAAGTTGACAATAAGAGCAGATGATATGATGCCCTGTTATTTTGTTCTAGATAAAACAATGTTTTAATGAGAACATATTTAGGATAATCTTTTTATTTCTTGATCCCAATTTATTGAGGCAGGAGTTCGTATGCATTAGTGAGCCTCAAATCACTTTACAGGACCGTTTATTTACATATATTATCAAAACATTTTAATATCTACGATGCCACTACAATCGCTATATTCATAAGAAATACAAATTCAATTATGCCTAATAACAAAGTGAAAAGCTTCCCTACCGTCACCTTTTCTGCAGAGGACTGCATTGAGAAATTCTTCAGCCTGTCGCTCTAGTCTGTTGATTTTTGTCTGGTCGTTGAGCAGGAGAGGTTTCGGTGTATCTTCAAGCCCTTGGTTGCTAAGGCCAACAAGATGTTCCTGTGAAATGAAGAACGGCATCATCAGAAATACGGTATAGACATGTCATATGTACTGGAAGAAAAACATTTATAAATACTGCATCAGTAATCTGCGTATAATTATAAAATATTACTATTGATTCATCTCAAGCCTTTTGTACTCTACAATTCTTAAAAACATTCAGGCATGTTTTTTAATAAAATAAAGACAAATATGCCATTTGGTGGACACTTTCATCCAAAGCATCTGATAGTGTGGGTGCATTCGTTCTCAGCATAGAGACCAGAGTTCAATTGTACATTTTAGGAATGAGACCATTTTTCCTTTTGTTCCTTCTGTGTGCCCTCATATGTAAATGTTAACTGCATTGATCACTTCAGCTGTAAAGTAATACAATATGTAAAGTGATACGCCCTCGTTTCCGTGATAAAGCAGAAAAGACAACAAGAACAATCATACCTTTACTTTGTCCCGCCTGAGGCAGCAGAAGAGGCAGTTTTCATCAAACGACCAATCAGACACTGCTTTGGGCTCAAAGGCTGTGAAATGACACAATGGAAGCTTTACGTTAAGAGAAAAAGAACTAGCACTGTGTGGGTTAGACATCGTTGCTGCTGGTTTAATAGAGAGACCATTTTGATGTCAGTCTGCTACGCCACTTTCCACATGACAACCAGTGGTCTGGAATTTCATATTGAACTGAACTCAAATAGTTTCAAATGGTTATGTTCAGTTGTTCACTTATATAAACTTATATAAAAAAAGGTTTGAATGTACTTGGAATGCTTGGAGGAGGCCAGAGAAATATGACATTTGAGCCATAGCCTCCATGTATATTACCAACACATAAAATAACAAGCAATAGTAGTTTGATAGAAATGTTTCCATTGACATCTTAAATTAATATCCTGAAGGTATTAAAAGGAAACAGCAACATTTTTCAGCTTCAGTGAACATGCATATGCCCTACAAATATTACTGCAGAAAATGATTCCTATTATCAGTAAATAACCTGATATTAACAGCTAGCTAGTCAAAGCATTAAACATGACATCACAGCTCTGTCTCACACTTCCCGGTGGTAGAGACCAGATTATCATTCCACATTGGCCAGGCATGAAGAAACTTTGTTGTTGGTTGTACAGATACTGTACAACCAATTAAACTGCAGTGGCTGGCAGCTTGGAAGCTGAGGCACAGAAATTAGGCCATATTTCAAATCTATTCAAAATTTGCTTTAGGCATTATGTCTATCAAATACTTGTTCTGCCCACGCGGTATTTGTATCTGACAACATTGACATTAGCACATTAACTATATATTCAGGATTACTAGTATGAATTTAAATCTGAATAACATCATGAGTCGTTCAGCTTGTTCATTCTATTCAGAAGGTTTTGACAAACGGGAACAAATGGATTCAGCTGAACTGTTTGCAAGTAGCCTTGTAACGTGCAGCTATTGTAGAGGCCATACGTAGACACATACATACGTCCCTCTCGCCACATGTCATGAAAATCCAAATAAGGCCCGCTATTGTCTTACTAGCGTGGCGCATTGTCAAAAAATGTGTGAAGGGTACTGTGGACTTTATACGCTGGCCCACCCTATCCAAAACACCAACTTCATATGAACACAAAGCATCGTCTTATCCGAATCAGAAGGAATGCCTTGTGGAGTGATATGAATGCAGAGGGACACCAGATGGTACAATGGCACAGCATTGTCATCATAGACCATAATGAAAAATCAGCTGGATTTGAACACTTTAAACAATCCACCGTTAGGGAGGTTTATACAAACACAAATCTTGTTTATTGAAGACGTCCACAAATACTCACCTTTGAACAGTTTGAGGTCTTCTACAAGGCCTTGACCAAAGAGTCCCTCCAGAATGCTCTCAAAACCTAAAGAAAATCAAAATAATATGATAATAAGCTTTGTTGTACACGCGTAATTCTCAAATCCGTGGTGGAAAAACAGTGGTGGAGCATATTCACAATGTGCCAGTTGTTGAGATGACAAAATGTGTGTGCAAGGGACTGAATTAATTTGCCTTTTCAAAAGATACAAAAAAAAAACCAGAGGGACTATTTCACAGCATATTACATTATTGTGTGATTATGCTTGAGCCCTTAAAAACAAAGCACTTCTTTGCATTTCATCTTGAAAATCGACCACAGACACTCCCCTCTTGTATTTTAACACATTATCTGTCTTCGCTCAAGGTTTTGACTTTCATAGTAAATACATTTGTTCCGTCCTCCAGTTGCCAAGCAACTGAAGCGACCATAGAGTTGAAAGCACTTGCAGTTTTATGCTTCATAAAAAAGCCTCCAGAAAAAGATCTCGGTGTGATAACATTTAACCATGGATGGACCTGTTGGTCCAAAAATCATACTGATCCACCAAGTTGAAATTAATATTTTAGAACTGAATTAAAGTCTTTAAAACCTTGATCGGAACAAAATCAGTAAAAAATGAAATTTCTGGCAATGGAATAAATTCACTGAAGTAAAAACCACAGCAACGCCCTACTTACATTAGCTCATTTTGCACAGATGAAGCCCAAATTCATCAGCCCTCTCTGGCCATCCACCCTCCTCCTGAACTCACACTCAACTCGTTCAAATGGCATCATCTGTTAAAAAGCCTTCTCGCAGCCTCCCTACTGACTCCCACCCCCTTTTCAACCACCAAACGTAGAACGCGAGAGGGGAGTTGGGGGCGGGGGGTGTGGCGGAGAGAATGGGGAGGTGGTGGGGGGTGGGGATGGTGAGGTGGTGAAATATAGTCTTTGCCTATAGCTGAAGCGCGAGTCTGTTTCTGGGTTAGTGCACAGGACTTCAGCTGCAGCCATCCAATCCCATTTCTGAAAATTTCAGAGGCAGGGGGAGAAAAGTAGGTCATCCACTTTCGTTTGACAGAGCAGCGGCATGACATCAAACTACTCTTGAGGAATTCAGCTGAGGGCATTTAAAGGCAAAAAAACAACAACGTTTGTACAGCAAAACATAACTGTTGGGCAATACTGGAGCACTGCTGCAAGAGCAGCACCACAGTATGCTGGGAAGATGTATATAAAGGAAGCCTTCATACAGGGGTCTCAAAAGCTATTTATGTTCCAGACTAGGGCTGAAGGCCACATGAGAACAGGGCCCTACATGTACACGAGAAGATGAAATATTAACAAACAACCAAACCCTACAAAATACACGTATTAAAGACTAGAATAGGCGTATTAAAAAAGTGAACATGAAGGAAATGCGTCTCAGAGAAAAAAAAACAATGCGGTGGTATGCGTGTCATCTGCTTCATGCCAACACACACCATGTGTGGATGCAGTGTTACATGCTATAAATCTTTATAAAACAAGTTTATTTAGCCATGCCAGAACATTCACAAATTAATTTAGCTGGGAAGGAAATTAGGCCACCACTGAATTGCTGCTAAATACATTATGCTAGATGTATGCTGTTGAGATCGCCTCAAGGTAAAATATGAAGTGCGGACCAAAAGAAGCACAGGGCTAAGTGGTAATGACAAAGTACAACCCAGTTACACCCGATAGGCTGCTAGCCATTATAGCGTTGATAAAAAGGTGTCGGAAATGATAACGTGATCGTAGAAATAATATGCTTGAGGACAGTGATGAGATTAATATTGAGGAACTAAAATATTTGGTTAACACACATTATTCATCCACTAGCAAGTTGGCAAAGAGACTAATATTGTGCATGCAGCATGTCAGTAAGCCTTCATATCACACAGCCTGGAACTGTTTTGCCATTTTAATTTCAATTGACATTTGCAGTGGTGTTTGGAGAGGTCTGACAGCAATATCCTTCCAGAAAGGGTCTGCCAATTCAGTCTACTCAACCTAAATGTACAATTGCATTGATAACAAACGCTTGTTATTATTACTTTGTTATTAGTTCAGTAAGTTTAACCTATTGTTGACTCCAAATGGGATGGGATCCACAGTAACTCACTACTCAATGGACATTTTCTTTTATAGTCGCCGCTGCAGTAACAATACTTTTCACTTCCCGTTAAGCTACAACATTTGGCTTAGTTTACATCTCCGCCAGCACCAAACGATGCAACACTCGCATCAACAGTTAGATCTATGAATTTAAAAAAAGATCTTAACAGTCTTTCAGGGAATCTCTGTGAGCTCAGTCATTAACAAAGCTACCCAATCTGTCTTAGCCCCCTCATGACCTACATCCCCAACCAATCACAGTGAGGGAGGATTGACAGTGAGGATAGATTCGGTATGACACCCATGTCCTTCTGAGCAGCACTTATGAAAGAAATCCCCTGTCAGGGGAGTTCAATGCATATCTAGGATCAGATTATCCAATCCTAAATCCTAACCCCAACACTGTGCATCACTGGGAAAACAAACATAGGATGCTAAGTCTTCTTTGCAGGGTTAGATGCAAAAGATACTATGGCTAATGTTTTGGAATTCGGATATCAGACAGATGAGTGGTGTAGCCAAACGTTTGGTGCATTTCAAGCCTATAGATTAGATCACTGGACAAGCTTACTGCAGGACACATCGTTTATTAACCAGCCAGTGCCGCGTAATGCATTTGATGGAACTCTAGGTGGATTAGGGTAAGAAACATTTAAGAGTAAAGGCTGTGAATTTACCTAGCGAGGTGGTTGCCATTGCTTCCCAATGTCCGTACCAGTTTGATGGCCCATTGACGTTAGTCATATCATTACCCACCCTATATTATATTACAGTAGCAAATGATAACTACATCATTAACTACACCTTCTTGTTCGCAATGCATGCCTGGTCCAATGAAGACACATTGTTGTTACTGTCCACACTTGATGTCCAACAAGTGTGTATTACAAAGAAACTATGAGCCAAGTTTCAGTTATGCTTTCTAGAGCGACAATATAACAAAATATACCTTATTATACCATGGCCCGGGTGAATAATCGATTCTGTTTGGCTGGAGGGGTGTTGATTAACTTTCGATAACTGCACGGCTATGACGTGATCGTAAGATCACCTTATCACCGGCCTAAAAATTAATGCACTAAACAAAACATTAATAACTGTCAATTTGGACCGGACTCGGATGGGACTATGTTTAGAAAGCTTCCCCGTTGCCATGTCGTTACAAAGATCATCTTACTGGAGTAATAAGGTAACTTTGCCAGGTCGTTACTAAGATCGTCTCCATTTACTAGAGTAATAAGGTAATGTTGCCAGGTCGTTACCAATATCGTCTATTTACTGGAGTACTGCTGCATTCCATATGAATCTCATGTTAACTGGCATTAGTCAGACCCATATATTTCTCCGGTCATTTGCTGTTTGTATCCAGGGACACAAAAAGTAGTGCAAGCTAAATGTTGTCATTTTGAGAAAGTATCACCCCAAAATATGAATCAACACCCTTTTATTTTAATGATTCGCAAGTTGCCATGGTGGGATAATCCACTCCAAGGTGTGCATGTATCGAAAAATAATGCACAACATCTGCTTCGCATCAGGGGGGTACTTTTAGCCTCCGCTTGGTTGGGTTCTTAGCCTCCTGCCTCCGCAAAGTGTATTATATTGTGGATTATCCCTTACTTATGCAACATTTAGTTCCGACAAAGTCATTTGATTGGACAAGAGGCATTCCATGAGTGCTGATATACAGTATAACAGCACTGGGACTTTTAACTACACATGTATCCCTCCGCTTTACAGCTGTTCTAATTAAGCAATATTACACGAGAGAGTGACACTTACGGAACTCTAAGCACCTCAGTCCTGACCACATCACTGTCATGCTAATAATGACGGTAAAGCACATCCTAAAGTGTAATATTGCAATTATATGACGGTTACCAACAAAATAATGTATATAATCAAAATGTATTCATATTGTGGGGCAATTCGCTCTCTTTTTTCTAGTGTTATCTCCGTTTCCCTGGGAATACATGGTGCTGACTAATACCTGAAAACAATCAAACACACACAAAGACTCCTACGTAATGAAACCTTGTTTACTACTCCAGCAAGTAGGCCGACCCTTGGTAACGACCTAGCTTTCTAGTCCCTGTTGAGTCAGCCAGCCTGTTTTTGCTCTAGCTCTACTGCTATAGTGGCCTCGTACCTACGACCGAATCACAGCCGTGCTGATATTCAGTATAACGGCCCTCCCTCTCATGTGATATTGCTTAAATGTCATCCACATTCTGTTAACCAACCTGTTAAGTTTATGCATCTATATGTCAAGTAAGAATTCAGGGAATGCCAGAATTTTCGGTTACAGATACCAAGATTAGACTAGCCTGGCAAGCCAGACCCACATCAGAAAGATGTAGGGTCTGGCATTGCTCCATTGGCAGTGTGGGCGGGATAAA
>JAOPJI010000037.1:137346-153609 GCA_027122695.1 Merluccius productus | reverse complement strand
CATGCACACACACAGGCATACGCACACACACACGCCAGCGTACACACTCACACACACACTCACACACACACACACACACATGCACACACACACACAAGCATACACACATACACGCCAGCATACACACTCACACCCACACACACACAAATTCACACCATGTCAGTAATGTGTTATTCCAGGACTGTGAAGCTTTATCGTGAGTCAGACCAACAGAGGGGGGATCAGGAGGAACAGACAATGGCTAATAATGATACGGGACACACCGGCCAATGGGCTTCTATTACAGCCTTACATAAGGTGTACTTTGTGAATGCCTAAATAGGAAGGGCACGAAGTGGTTGAAATGGCATGAGTGTAAAAGATAGCAAAGCCGAGTGATAAAACATCTGAGTTAAGCTATGGAAACAGATCTTTACAGGGGGGTCCCAAGGCTCTTGATCTCTGTGGATGTTTTCTATCATAACCAAGTTAGTCCTCCGTCTTATTAAACAAGGACAAAGTAGGGTAATCTAAATAAATCACTAGGCCTGAACAGGGGAGGTCAAAGTGCCTCTGGTTAAAAAAAAAAGAAGAAATTTGCAGACAAAGATGATTGATATCAGACAAGGAAAACACAAGAGTGCGTGTGTGTGTGTGCGTGTGTGTGTGTGTGTGTGTGTGACTGAATTTTTGGAATGATAAAACTTGCATCCAATTGGTGTGCTTGCAGCCAAGTTGAGACTTAGGCCATGACCAAATTCATTCAGAGCTACATTTATTGCAACATTAATATAGCCGATGTTGAAAGCTATAATAATATTGTTCTCATGTGTCCAACAGGAATAGGTTAGTAAGACTTGGGACAAGTCCAACATCGTATCAGAAAGGTTTGAGTCTGAACGGCCCGAAGCAGCAGGTATGCATCTTTACTCGGTACAGTAAACCACAAGGCTGATTGCTGAATTGAATGGAGAGGCAAAGAAAAAAATGTAACATAAGACAGAAACAGAAAGAAAGAAAGAAAGAAAGAAAACATAAGACAGAAAAAAAGGAAGGAAGGAAAAAAGAAAGAGGAAATAATTAAAAATTAAAAAGACAGAAAGACGGAAGAACGAAATAATGAATGGGAAAAAAAATATAAGAAAAAAAATAACGAGAAAGAAAGAAATAATAAAAAAAATAACGAAAGAAAGACAGAACTAATTTTTAAAAAAAAGAAAGAAATAATAATAGAAAGAAAGAAATAATGAAAGAAAGAAAGAAAGAAAGAAAGAAAGAAATGATGAAAGAAAGAAAGAAAGAAAGAAATGATGAAAGAAAGAAAGAAAGAAAGAAAGAAAGAAAGAAAGAATGAGAAAAGAAAGACAGACAGGCACTAACTTGGCATGGAGACCGTCGGCTCCGTAGGGTTGTAACAGGTACTGATGGACAGTCTTGTTCCGTAAAGTTCCCGCCAGCTTGATTTTCTTACGCGAGCGATGCAGGTTGATGATGTAGATCGTAATGGACCCTCTCACATAATTATGACTGGTGCATGAAAAAGACAAAAAACCAAAAAAAACAACAACCGCGATCAAGACAAATCACCGGCAAAAACACATCGTATCTCAACAAAAAACATTATTTCATTCTCTCTTTGTGGTGAACAGACGCTTTTTCCTTTTTTTCTTCATCCCCCTCTGCATGTATTTATGAGACTCCATTATAGATGAGATTGTCATATGTAATAAAAGTCTCTATAATTAAAGATGACTACAAAGGGAGACCGGCCTTTGATATTGTTATCACATAGCAGTTTGCCTGAATCGAACCGCAACTCCTTGATCTAACCGGTATCAAGAAGCTCATGGGGAACAAATACAGTGCGATTAAGCGTGCGCAATATGTGCACTGGAATTCCACAGTGCAGCAAGTTGCAGTTTATCATGAACCGATCTATATTTAGTTTGGGCCGCATTAAACTACACTTCACTCAAATGCCCCCCAAAGCCCTTGTCTGTTTTTTCTACAGTAAGTAACACAAAGACATGTCGTTGTGCGTCCACGGGTCAGGGGTCAGGCACAGCTTGTGAAAGATGCCGCCACCCCCGTCTTGAGTTACACCGTCAACACCGTCAGAGTTGCGGGAAAATGAAGAAGAAGAAGAAGAAGAAGAAAAAAAAAAGCCGCCGGGGACACAACTCGATCAGCCGCTATTTGCCAAAGGTAAATAACTAAGCAGGACAGATAAGGAACACATGATACAATCTAATAAAGGAGCACATAAAAGACAAAGACAACACAGCTGTAGTGAATAGCACATGTGTAGCCCCCCCCGCCCCCGTGGCCCCTGGGGTCAGGGCTATCCTTGAGCTAAACGGTCTGCGAGACATCTTTGTCTGTTACCACTGTTACCACCTCCACAACCTCACAAACTCTAACCGTCTTGGTTTGGCACACCAAAGGGACCAGCAATGTATTGGATTAAACCTGACCCGCCCGAGACTTTTAAAATAAATAAATATATTGTTAGCGTGAGAAATACAAAAAAGGTATTGTTGGGGCTCGAAACAGCGCCTGTGTCTGGCTCTGCGTTCAACTCTTGGATCCTCCGAGATTCATGGACGCGTGTCTCCGGGTAACAGATCAGATGGTTAGATGGGTGAACAGATAACGACCTCTCGGGCCGCTCAAAAGACGGGTTTCAAACGAGAAACATAAACATGTCTCTCGGTGCTCTTTTAAGTTTGAACATCGCTGAATTCTGGACAAAACATACCATGTAAACCGCATACTGGGAACAGGGCCAGTCCAACACACATAGCTAATTTAGCCAAACCTCTTAATAATACCTCTTAACAGCCAACGAGATGTAAACGGCCTTTAATGTCATGTAATCCACCAAGATTATAATAGTGCGCCTGTGTAAACCGCAAGGGGGTTGGGGACGGATACGGTAAACCCAAGCAGTTGGTGGACAGATTTGTTGAAAAACTATTTCAAATACCTGGATATGTGTCAGCAAAACCCCGCTGTGGTACGGCCATGTGTGTCGGTTATGCAACGCTCATCTCATTGGCCCATCTGTCTGAGCGGCGTTGCAGCAGCGTCTCTCAGAGAGAAAGAATCCTCACCTGTAACTGAGCCTCGTCTGGAGCAGGGCCGAAAGTCTAGCCCGGCGCTGACAGCTGCAGGGCCAGTGGCCTGGGTTAATTGATAACCTTGAACAGGGACCACGATGGCCACTCTTTATGTGCCTGCCGCACAGACCGCCTTATTGTCCCTCCGCCCCACCCCGACAACCCCCTGCCCCACCACACCGCACCCGCCAACACGAGACGGGATGAAGGACTGACGCACCTTTCAGCGTCTCTTTGACAGTGGGAAGATGGCCCCCACGCACCTGATAAGTGATACCTGTTAAGTTTTTATAGGCTATGGGCTGTGAATTAGAGGGTGTCCGCTCGGGTTATTTATGGGGAGGCGAGCAGACGGGACTGGGGAATTGTGAGACTGAGCCTCGGGTGGAGCCTCTGGAGGAGGGCATGGGAAAAGAAATGAGAAAGCAACTGCAACTACCTCCCCCCCACCCACCCACCCACCCACCATAACCATATAACTCTATAGGCCTGATAGTGTGTGAGCGTGGCGAGTTGCCCCCTGGTAATGACATGACCGAAATGTATCATATCCTAAAGATATGGATTTTCGTCGCAAGGTGACTCATACACAGGAATGAAATGCATTCACTCTTATTGTGTACCCAGCCGGGTTTCAGGTATACTGTGGAATCTGTGTCATTTGAGTGTTATGACCGAGCGCTTACTTGGAGAAGCTGGTGCAGTGGGCGTAGATGCGTAGCTTGTCTCGTATCACCCTCCCTGGCCGCGGTTTTCTCTGCAGTCCTGCCACGCGCACTGCCAGGACTCTGGGACCGACCAGGCGCTTGAAGACCAGCGACAGCCAGTAATCCTGAAACAACAATATCAACACATACATGTACTGTACATGTACACACGGTCATGGACACAACACCTTATGACTTAATGCAAGAAATGGTTAAAATGTACCAGTGTTAATCCTGTGTCTGTGTTAATTGTTAATTTATCTATATATGTAAAAATAAATAACTAAAAAAAACGTAAATCCCTGTCTTTTCTCTTCCTGTGAAACGGTTTCAAATGTTTGATGACTCATCTTGCGCTCAGGGGCATTTACTTATTTTGCGTCCAATGAAAATGCTTTCTCAAGTTTTTATGTCCCTCCCCAATGACTAAAAATCTCCAATGACTAACCGGCGCAGGGATGAGCCTGCACCTCTCTTTCAGCAGCAGCACTGCCGGTCTGCTCAACCATATATGCATATTCCGTCATTATGCATATTATGCATAATGACTTCATCGTGGGTGTCTTCTTCTTCATTGTCCTTCCTGTCCGATTCATCCAAGTACACGTTGGCAAAATCTGCAGGCATAGGCGACGAAGGTGGTGGCGAGATGTCCTCCACAACAAAGAGCAGGCTGTCATGGCTTTCCATGTTGAGCTGCTAGCTGCTGGCACATTCAGCGCTACTGGCTTCTGTAAATGCCAATCAATATCCGAGACAAGTCCCTCCATAGATTCACTATTACTGGAAATACATAAATATGCAGAATCAAATAGCACCCTTACTTCCGTTTCACGGGGCCTTTAAGTGAGTTCCAATCATTAAAATAAACCAACTCCCTAGGAGAATACGGCCCCTAAAGTGGGGACCCAAATCCAATGAGAAAAAGATCCCATGATTTCGTAACCTATTCTCGATGAGATTGCAATTGATCCTTTCGTGTTTATTTGGACACAGCATGACCTGTTGTAGAACTATGTCAACAAATCAATCAAGTCTAGGGAAGGATAACAACATTGGATTTAAACTCAACATTTTAATTTAAGTCAACATATTCGATATCTCACACCCGGGTTACCGCCTCGTCCCCTCCCCCCTCTCGTTCTGATCCCTCATAAACCGTTCCCTGATGAGAGCTGACAAGCCTCAAATACAAATTTTACAAAATATTACCAACTACTTTGCTCTAGGTTATCATCAATACGTGTCTCTCTTCAAACTGCACAGGCTCAACACCTCTCCAAAGAGCTCAGAACAACATGTGGTCTTCAGGAAGTTCCCATGCAATCCTGCATATGGCAACATTTAAGAGCTTCTTTTTTCCATGCAGGCTTTAACTTAATTTGCTGCCCAGGCATCGGGGAGCAGAACACAGTATAGGACTATACTGTGAAGGCCACAGGCTGAGGGATGCATGTATACATGTATGGCCAGATCTGTGATCTATGATTATTACACACTGTAGGAAACAAAGAGCAGCTCTGGGACTGGGCAAGCAGGGTTTTGATTTATACAAGATGGACAGTGTCGTGATTTTCTTCCCTCAAAGAGACCCCTTCACTCTGAATGTGATTTTATATTTCAAGAATCAAGGTTAACAACAACAGCCTCTGAGAGCGTTCAAAATCAAATTACAGTCAAATATGCCAACCAACAGCCACAACTCTAATGGTAGTCTTTGTGGCACACAATGCTTTTTTTAAATTAAATTTTAAAATATCTGCTGAGGCCACAAGACTTTGTTGGTCTTCCTTCTATCAATGTCTGAGAGGCAGACAGAGAGGCATGGAGGCAGACAGAGATGCGATTGGTAGCCAAGTCTTTTTGAACTAGGAATCAGTGCAGGGGTGGCTGCATCAAAGAAACGGTATACACCGGATATTAATTGAGCCCGAGTTGCCCAACCTAAGAAAGGAGAGTCAGAATTCACCTTTAGCATTGATATAATTGGAGTCAGTCTCACTGGCTGTGACCTTGTTAATATCCTTTAGCATTCAAGATCAAAGTGTGAGGCTGCGTCATTAGACTGCACCCAGAGAAAGGTTAACCATTAGTATTTTTTTCTCTATGTTTCCAATTTGTGTTTTCGGGAAGAGTATTACATTGTGCAGTTTGTTTCAATTAGGCTATTAATGATGAGGAAACAATGGGCGTGCAACGTTTAGCTGGTAGCAGCGTGAAAAGATGTCCAAACCAACTCACCGCAGTTTCTTCAGAGCTGTGAGCAGGATTAGCACATATATACGACCAGTCCATGACTGAAAAATCTGTAACATTTTGGATGTATGAATACATCTTTTTCCTTTGTCTCTTTATTTTGTGTCAGGAGAATAAATAATGGGCAGAGCATCAGAGTTGTAGGCAAGTCGTTATTCATTTTCCCCCCGTCGTTTTCTCCCTTAAAAGCACAAGGGGCCTTCAAGGATGTGCAGCACACAGTCATATAGACAGGACCCTTAAGCCTCTCTCTGTCATCGGACAAAATACTGACAGCACCATCCCTCAAACGTTAAAGACAGACAGACATCTCAGCAAAGATTGGTCAGCGCTTGGACTTTACAACCCACCCTGTGGGGAGACCCAGCAGTGAAGTGGAGAAGAAACAACACGAGAAGACTCTGTAGAAAGAGGGTGGACTGGAAAGTGGAGTGGAGAAGAGGGGTTAAAGGAGAGGGAGCCAGATGAAAGGAGGATAATGGAAAGAGGTGCACTGTGGAGTCCAGGCTTGGGTCAGGGACTTGACTGCGCTCAGAATCGACCAATAGGGAGCGATCAGAGGAAAGGGGCCAAACCATAAATTTGCCAAAAAGCGGACAGGTTGGCTCGTAGCACACACTCTCAGCAGGTAGGCTGGTCCAGGCCTCAGACGTCCAGCCATCTTAAAAGCATTGTGATCCTAGCAGGAGGCCATTTTTCCCAGAAAAATAATGGAGAGAAAGCCATGAAGGAAAATGAAGGCATTTGGATTGCTTTATGATCTGGAAGCCTAACACAGCCCACAGGAAAGCACATACATTGCAGATTGACAAAGATTTATGTGGAAAACTATTTAAAAATGTAGAAAAAGAGTTTGTTTTACAATATCTTTTGGGGTTTTGGATGTTGGTTGGTGATAATCTCAAGAGAGACAATGAACTGTATATTGTCATTCCATTATCCTGCACTGAATCCTGGCTAAAGCAGAGACCAGCTCTGCTTTAGCATAAAAATACGCTTACATACTATAAATAATACGTTTCTTGTCATTGTGTGATGATTTCAGTTTTATAGGAATAATTAAAATAACAAAGACAAATAATACAACAAATTCCAAGACACATCTTATTTGCACTGAGAACATTTTGAATTAACCAAACTTTACCTTACCATTTTTGTTTTACATTTAACCCAACTTATAACCAAATACTTAATTAAACAGTTATAGCTAAGCTCATAGCACCACAGCCACAGCCCACAAAGTAAGCTAGTAGCGGGTAGTTGTAGTCCCATTCATCACAATGATGCAGGGAATGCTGCTAGCATGCCTGCGTATGCAGCCGCTCAGGTTACACATCTCTCAGTAGCCACATAGACAGAGACACAGTTGCGATGGGGGGGGGGGGGGTGATATTGTCCCGGGCTTCTGACAGAGGGCTCAGGTTACATGATATTTCGTCCCCGCGTCCAGCCACTCAACACCACTAAACACCTTTCATCTCAACTAATAGCTCCCACGGGAAAGAGCAATAGGTGCCTGAGATGTATGCTAGCAGCGGCCAGGCATGGACTAGTTACTGGACGTATGCTAGCAGAGGCCAGGCATAGACTAGTTTCTGGAGGTATGCTAGCAGTGGCCAGGCATAGACTAGTTCCTGGCGGTATGCTAGCAGTGGCCAGGCATAGACTAGTTCCTGGAGGTATGCTAGCAGTGGCCAGGCATAGACTAGTTCATGGGAAAAGTCAGGCATAGGCGGAATCGCATACTATTTCATACACATACTATTCCTACTACGTATGAAATATCAAATTGAGTATGTAGTGTGTTCTAACTGTATAGTAGTGGATTTTGTGTATGGGAGAAATGGCCGGATGTATACTAGAATAGCAAGAATTTCTGAGTATGCGTCATGAGCTTACTGGACATACTCAACTGCCTTACAATGCATTGCATCACTTCAGACTGCAAAATGGTGGACCGCGAGCTACTCTGGACCCAGGAGATGAATGGTTAAGGTACAGTAAACCTGGCCAGCAGCTTTCCTCACATCTCCGTCGTTTAGATAAACTAACCACACATTGCAAAATCTACAGGGTAACTTTATCAACCGAAAAAATATTAACACTCAATAAAGTGACATATAAACAGTCAAATTACAGCTTTTAGCCTGCTTTAAAATCTCCATTATTGCTGCCAAGTGGTGCAAAATGCATTGAGATACTTGGGTGTATACTTCAGTAGGAATGGACTGCTGGTAATGGCATACTTAAGTGTTCATTTAGTAGGCAGTATGCAGTAAATACTCATTGAGTATGTAGTAGGCAGTATGCAGTAAATACTCATTGAGTATGTAGTAGGCAGTATGCAGTTTTGAACACAGCCATAGACTCTGAGAATAGCACTCTTTTATTTGAAATATGCTAGCAGAGGCCAGACATAGACTAGTTCCTGAGAGAGAAAAGAGTAGGCATAGACTAGTTCCTGAAAGGTATGCCACAAGAGGCCTCAGGCCAGGTATATAAACTAGCTAAGTACCTTAGTGGAAACAAAAACACTAGTTTAACGAGGCTGTGTATAGCTCTCTAGCGCCAAACAGGTAACGGGTAATTAGCTCATTTTGTCACTGAAGTGCAACCACTGAATTCCAGGAGGGAGACTCACAGGGAGAGGGCTGAAGTGCTGGTCCACCAGACGCGTGTAGCCGTAGTCGAAGAGCGAGTGTCGCAGGACGACGTCGATTCCCTGCACTGCCGCCATGCCTAGCGTGTTCAGCCATCTGCAACCAAAAACAATCAAGACGGCGATGTGAATAAAAGTGGCCGAGAATAATAGTGGCCTAGAAGTAGTATACACACCTTCATACCTATTGTTGAAAATAAGATTAAGATGTGCTTTCTTAATCCCAGACAGGAAACGTGGGTGTCACAGAAGTACAGGACAGTAATACGAATGCAAACCCCCCCCCCACAAATATATTAATATACACAATACAATGCAGAATGTAAACGTGAACATTATTGAATGAGTAGATTTTTCAGCACAACTCACAG
The DNA here is from genome assembly GCA_027122695.1 of Merluccius productus. NCBI lineage: Eukaryota > Metazoa > Chordata > Actinopteri > Gadiformes > Merlucciidae > Merluccius > Merluccius productus. The sequence continues at coordinate 144,518 of JAOPJI010000037.1, read as the reverse complement.
GAAACCAGCAGCGTACGTGTCCGATAAGTTGTTGGTGCCCCCCGCCCAGGCTGGCCCCACACCCCCCAGCCAGACCTTCTTCCCAGGAGCATGGGCGTTCACAACCTGCCAGGAGAGAGACCCACACATAGTAATATGAAGAAACAAGAAGAAAATCTACAAAGAAATATAAAGAAATACACAAACACACACACACACACGCACGCGCACACGCACGCACACACACACACACACACACGCAATAAGAGTAATATAAATGTAAATAGCATGCCATGACGTAAATGGCATGCTACATTACTGACTGCTATTGACCATGATACAAAATTACCCAAGGGCCTAAAGTGTCAATGGTATGCAGACTTTGCTGTATACAACTTGTATATAAAAGATTGTATACGCACCCTTTATGGATGTTTTATTACATTATTGCCCTTTATATTCAGTTTTTGTTTTTATTTGCCTTATATGTATATATCGTTTAATATATCTTTTGTTATATCTTTTATTTTATTTGATCTTTTATCTTTTTTTGTAGCGGTGTCTCCCCGCCACCCAGCCTTTCAAGTGTGTGTATTTGTACAACCATAGTGACAAATAAACATCTTGAATCTTTAACAGTTTGCTGAGGTCCTCTGTGTCCTCTGAGTGAACAAGTGCAGCCAGTGTCACGTATCCTCGGCTATCTCTAGCAGCCAAACCAGTAGTATATCAATTTCACTTTAAGAGTCATTAGGATAATCCATTATCTAGGGATAGTTGCTGTAGTTTCCGTTGTTTGCGCTTGTATTCAAACACTGGCTAACACTGACCCAATCTCAATGGCTCTGGTAGCAATCGCTGTAAGCAATTAGAGTTGGCAGTAACACAATTTCTCACACACACACACACACATGCACACGCACACACACACACACACACACACACACACACACACACGCACACACACACACACACACACACACACACACAGGGGGTGCACACACACAGAGGCACACTCAAGACAGAGTAAGGATGACAGAGAGCGAGAGAGAGAGAGAGAGAGAGAGAGAGAGAGAGCGAGCACATAAACACACATATGCGCGAGGAGATATGTAAACATGTGCACACACAGACCCAATTTGGGTTATAAATGTAATTGAAAAAGATCACCCTCTTTTCTGTGAGCCAAACAAGCACTTTGGCATCCCGAACTTCAACTTAATATTTCTGCTGCTGCAGCTTGTCTTGATAATGTTACCTCACTGTGATCGTAACACATCTACCCTGAGGGGGGGTGAGGCAGATCTGAGCGCTGGATATGTGCACGTAGGCTCACAAACAGAAATATGAGAAAATACGCTTGGGAAATACTACACACAAAAAAAACCCTATTAGTGTAATGTCCATCAGGTCTCTCTATAAACACTGCGGCGAATCCCGAAAAAAAACATCCCGTTCAGATGAAACAGCTCGACCGGGTGCCATTTGAAAGAGATTATGAGAGTAAAACACCTGCGGCATGACTATGTGGACACTTCGGTATTGTGCACTGCACACAGAACCATTTTACATATACATTTATAGTAGGCCTGTATTACGCCACGCAATGTTGTCGTCTTTTTTTTCAGAGAATTTTACAAATGGATGCTGATGCAATCGTTCATGAATTTATCTTCGTAGACGAGGCCGGGTTTACCCTGACAAAAGCAAAAAGAAGAGGGAGACACATCATTGGCCACAGAGCTATTTTGAATGTCCCGGGCCAACTCGGTGTTCACATCACAATCACGCAGAATGGGGTCTTCCACCGCTGTGCCAACTTAGCTCCTTTAGACAGACTACACAACATCATCATCACAGCAGAAGATAAAATGGATGCAGAGCAGATGACATACATTGTCATCTGGGGATGTATCTTTTCACAAATCTGCTCTGGTTTAAAACTCCCTTCCTTAACCCCATTGAGGATTTTTTTTTCCCGGCACGGCGGTGGAAGGTTTACGATCTCCGGCCCCTTGTCGGATACCCCTTTATTCAAGCCATGGAGGAGGCCTGCGACCAAATTGATGCAGGGTCTGTGCAAGGATGGATTCGAAGAAAATTCTTCCCTTGCTGTCTCGTGATAGAGGTCATAGCCTGTGATGTGGACATGGAAGTGCTATGACCAGATCCAGCCAGGCGTAATTTATGCTTTCATTGCCCCCACACCTCCCCAGTGTAACCAGCCAACCCCCCCCACATCCCGGAGACCGGAGGCCAGGGGCTACTGCCTTGGCTGGTGGAGGTGTCTCTGGGTTTGGCCGTTGAAGGGGCTGTCTGGACAGACTGGGAGGAGGCTCGACAGCTCGGTGCCACGGTGCTAGCTCCTGGAAGGGCCACCCTCCACCAGGGCGACGAGACATCATCCCCTCCATCTCCCTCCCGGAGGATGCGCCTTGAGCGCCGACATGTCCGAGCTCATGCTCTCTCTCTCTCTAGACATGTGTGTGGCGATAGCTGATTTATCCTGTGTGCCTCGATTATCCCAATGCACCACATACAGGTGTGCAGCATCCCCACCCATCCCCAGAGTCTAATTAGATCGACTCGGGCCAGATGCAGCTGCTTAAACCAGCTATCAACCACACACACTCCACACCCAGGCTATATCGTTAGAAAAGTAAATATTTTAAAGTATTTTAGATTGAGCGCAGCAGTGTGTAACCGGTTCAAACAGAGTCGGATCGTATGAACCATGTGTGTGCCATACGGTGACAAAATTGGGTTTTTCAATATTATTGTATAGTTTGAATGAAGGGTTTCATTTTGCAAAATATCCGAGGTGCTACTTGTGTGTGTGTTGCTGTGTGAATTGTGTGTAGTGTTTTGACTAAAGTAGCCCTGTTTTCAAAATCATGCTTAGGCAATTGTAAAAAACTGTAATGTCCAACTGTAATGTCTCTCTATTAACACTGGGGCGAATCCTTAAAAAACCTCACATAGAGATGAAACAACTCCACAAGTGCCATTTGAAAGAAATTCTCAGAGTAAATCACTTGTGGCATGACTATGTGGAGGTCAGTGCTGTACACTTCAGTATTCAGTATTGTGCACTGCACACAGGACCTTTTGACATATTGCCTATATTGAACTACACAACGTCGTCTTCATTTCAGAGAATTTTGCAAATGGATGCTGATGCAATCCTTCATGAATTTATCTTCGCAGACGAGGCCGGGTTTATCCTGACAAAAGTGAGAAGAAGAGGGAGAAACGTCATTGGCCACAGAGGTATTTTGAATGTCCCGGGCCAATTTGGTGGTCACATCACAATGTGCGCTGCAATCACTTAGAACGGGGTCCTCCACCGCCATGCCAACTTCGGTCCTTACAACACGGCCCACACACTCGCATTTTTAGACAGACTACACAACATCGTCACAGCAGAAGATAAAATGGATGCAGAGCAGATGACATGCATTGTCATCCGGGACAATGATATCTTTCCACCGATCTGCGCTGGCCTAAAACCGGTTTCATCAGCAGCCACAATGTTCACTCCAGTACCTCCTCCCATACACTCCCTTCCTTAACTCCATTGAGACATTTTTTTTTGGCATGGCGGTAGAAGGTTTACGATCTCCAAATGCATGGATGTATTGACTGATTTTACAATGTGGAGAGAGATAAGTACTGGTCTTATGTGTTGTGTTTGGTCAATATATTCATGTACTTTACTCTCACAATTTCTCAGAAAAAAACAAACCCAGAATATATTAGAAAAGTAGAAATGTTAAGTGTTATAGTGATACAGCACAGCAGTGTGGAATTGGTTCAAACTGAATAAGATCGTATGTGTGTGTGTGTGTCCATACAGCGACAATTATTGTATAGTTTTGAATGTTTCATTTATTAATTTTGCCAAATGAAAGTGTTTCAATTTGCAAAAGATCTAAGGTGTTCTACTACTTGTGTGTAGTGTTTTGACAAAAGGAGCCCTGTTTCAAAATCGTGCTTAAGCAATTAACTGTAAGCCTTACAATATGAAAAGTATGTGAAGTAGAAATGTGTGTGTGTGTGTGTGTGTGTGTGTGTGTGTGTGTACAATCACCCTCGAGGCCCTTCAAAAAAAAACACACAGCATCGTCTTTTGATGTGGGGCCATTCTATTCAAATAACAGTATTACGTTTCAGAAGATGTGAGCTCTTACCTTGAAGACTTTATTGATCTGCTCGCTGAGCGTGTCCAACAAGCGGGTCTTCAGAAAGTCTTCCACTTTCTTCACTCTTCCATCCATGTAATAACTGCAAGTGAAAACACCAGAGGTTTTTGTTTTAGAGTGCACACTTAGAGTGCTGTGCTGGTGTACAGCAAAATAGCATGACAGTTGTAAAATGCGCTACTATTACTATGAAGTAATGAAGCAGGCCATTTTCTCCAAAGTGATGTACAGTGAATACAGATACAGGTCATTAAGGAGCAGGTCATGGAATCTGGCTTAAGGATGCCTAAAGGTTACGCTGTGAACCTTTCCTTTTAAAGGGGCTGTATGTCACTGTCAATTTATGTCATTTACTCTAAAAAATCATAAAATTACCATGATATGTCATCAGAGATTTAGGAAAGTGAAAATACTGGCTTCTCCGACAACAACGCCACAGCTAGTATTGTTCTGCTTTGAAATTTCCATTCCAGGTTTCCATTCCAAGGTGTTTTTTGGTTTTGGCCTTGTGTGATTTATTGTTCTTCAAGTTGACTCTGCCCACTGCCCATTTCACCCATTGTTCGTTGACTGCCCATTTCGACACCCCCGTGTTGCCAGATATGAAACAAACTGGCACAAAAATGCAGCGTGCCACAGCCATGGAAGCAAGCACACAAACTGGATCAACTGAGATTGTACTAGATTCATCTACCCGACCTAAAAAGGTCAGGTAGATGAATCTAGTTTGAAAAAGGTAAAACGTATACATTAGCTCGATCAGCTTACAGTGTAGAAAAATAAAATATAATGTTGCCCTCGGCTCGTCTTCTAGTTCGTTCAGTGTCCTCAACCTGGCAACCCGCATGAGCTTCATATCTGGGGAGGAGGGCGGCGGGCAGAGACAACTCTCTCCAATACTGTGAATTTGGACTGCAGTACCCATTTTAAACCCTCAGTATCATTCTTACATATAGCTCCCTTAAGGTGGTCGGCTCGGAGTCAACACCTGAGTCCCGCCCCTAAACAAAATATTAAATGCAATAATTTTGGCCCCTCAAAACATGTACAAATCCACATGAATATATCAATGGGTTCATCATCTAGCGCAAGATAAACAATTCAGTACAGCAATCCGATGGATGATAGCCACATATGAACGTTGTGGGTATCGTGTGTGTGCTGTGCGGTATTTGTCTTGTCTGTACATTGAAGTGTGTATAATCAACAGAGAGTGATGAGAGAGAACAAAATGTGAGATGCAATGAGTCTTGATGCCATCAAAGACGTTATATGAGGAGACCATGGCAGAGAGTCTGGTCTGGGCTCCACCAGAACAACACCTAGGGCAAACAGGCGAGCCTGTCCAACACACATCAAGAGACAAGTACAGAGACGAGAGAGAGAGAGAGAGACGGCCCAAAAGCTGAGCTATCTAATAAACAAGTTGCATCATCCAAACTCTCACAGCTGGAAACCTGGCTCCTTTCCAAGGGTCATTGCACAACCAGAGCACACAGTGATGTCAACGCCATTATGCAAACGCTAGCAGATATATGAGTAAATGATGTGCATGAATGTAATGAATGAATGAAATATGGTAATGGTATAGCACAGATGCCACACTAATCTACATTTAGCCATAATATACAAATAGCCAAAACGAGAAAGTGAACTGGAGACAATTTTTCAAGTAAAAACTGCACGAAAAAATACAGTAAAACAAAATAAATCTGAGGTTGCAGTTCCAGCGTTGGTGGAAATGCAAGGATCTTTATGTTGAAATGGTGCTTGTTGTTTTACGCAGGTTACTTTCTTATCCGGATACGCTGGGGGGCCTGAATATAAATCTTTAAACAGGGAAATGACAGTTAACCTGCAACAAAAACCTGGACAGACAGAGTCATCGTCTCAGGAGAAATGCTTTACACAGAGATAAAAGCCTGGTTAAGACAAACACCGCATAGCTGTGAATTATCTCAGGCCTGTGCTGACAAAGATTTTTAAGAGGATTTTTCTAATATGACGCACAGAGAGATACCGAGACAATGTCTGTTTTAAGAATAAACACGTTTGTTTATCAAAAACATATTTCGAGACGTGATGGATAACAGGTCATACCGAAACACATTTCGGTCTGCTTCTCCACAAGCCACAATGTGGCCGAATTTAAATATTTCAGCCAAAAAGCGTGAGCTTAATTTTCTCGAAGTTTATAGAAAACGCTTCAGAAGTAGAACAAAGGCCCCGCTCCCTTTGAGCTCCGACGGCAAGAAAAAGAACATAAAATATGTCCGTTAAACTGACCAGATTTCTATCAAATAAACTCATAAAAGTGATGTATACCCGCGCCCGGGGCGATCACTCACTTGGTCCGTTTGCCTCGTGCAGCCGCTGCTGACCACCAACGCCACCACACCCAAGAAACATAAACTCTCACGCACTCCTGAGTACATTTATTTATTTTTTAGTATTGAGTGCCAATTAAAAAAATGTGTTTGGCGAAAAATACAGCCAAAATCAAATGGGGGCTGTTTCTGGCCCAACCCCAATGCTCATCACCTGTGCTGCACGTATTTAAGTTCCCAAAGTTTCTGCACCGGTTTGTCGGTTCCTTCTTTGTTGTGGGTTTGTTTCTGTCCGCCTGCCTGTTTTATGAAGTAAAGCTTCCTCTCGCACCTACGGGTCTGATCTCTGCATTTGGGTTCACCTCCCTGCGCAAGACGTGACAGGTTGACGAGGGGGAGAGAGCGAGCGGCAGAGAGACAGAGAGCGAGAGGGAGAGAGAGAGAGAGTGTAGGGTGTCTCTATTGACGTGGAGAGGGGCAGGTTATTATCAGATGGTCTACATACTAAAGGGCTAAGTCAAGATATGTGGCTCCCCTGGGTAAAGCACAACCAGAATTTACAGTCCCGCCTAGACCTGGACCGTGGAGAGGAGGAGAATACAACTCTCCATTATGTGTGCTTCAGGGGGGGGGGGGGGGGGGGGGGGGGGGGGGGGGGGGGGGG
>JAOPJI010000037.1:31002-45524 GCA_027122695.1 Merluccius productus | reverse complement strand
AGTTTGTGGCCTACAACTCAACAAGGAAATATCTACCCTGTGGTTCTGCTGTGCTTCTTTTGGATACTGAAGAACTCGTTTTTTTTTTCTCCCCCCCCTCCTCCACATGTTCTTCCACATCCACCCGTATTATTGATAGCCATCCCAGGCATGTAAGACTGAGTTAGACACAAAGAGTTAACCTGGCGATGTAAAAACAACATGACCAAAAACAACAACAGTGTTTCTGGTCATTTTTGCTCGTTAATGACTCTTCCAATTTTGTACATCATAAAGTTGTGTTATATCGATTTGGTTGGACAGCATGTTGTGATCCATGTAACTCATTGATTAATTAATGTATTTACTTGATAATTCACCTTTCTCAACACAATGTCGGTATCCCAAAAATATCCATAATAAATCAATAACTATGAAGTTTTACCTTACTGTCGCCTGTGTTTCTTTAATAAATTGCTTTCCACATGACACAGAACATTAGAAATAAAAGTCACTTCACTTATATAGGCTGCATGTAAATTGATAAAATAAATAAAGACAGAAGGAGAGAGTGAAAATGCAGACACAGAAGGGGGTATAGTGGCGGACAAGATGAAAGGGGTGTGAGGGAGGAAGAAAAGAGGGAGGGAAGGGAGGACTGAGGGGAGAACGTCTAGGAGGCAAACTCCTTCCCTCACTCACTCCTTCTTGGCTAGTGGTGTCCAGGACTGCACAACTTCTCTGTCTGCCAGGTAGGTCTCGATCCAGCTCCTTCTTTACTATGCCTAGGGTTTATTTTAATTTAGATTTTACTCAAAAACAGGCCTACAAGTATTTTGCATATAGGCCTAATGTTTAATTATGTTTAATTATCAATGGTTTATTTCATTATTTTGGCTTGATTGTTTTTGTCACTTAGGCCTGCTAAATTAAGCTCAGGTGAAACCACAACAGCATTTGAATGAAGTTCATCTTGAATAATTGATGCAATTTCTAAAAGCGCTCAACATTTTTTAAATTGGAAATATGCTTAAAATGAAGGAAAATTACAGTGATGAGATGTAGGCCTAAATGCCTCTCAACATAGAAAACAAGAACCCGCTTATCTTTGTGTCTGAGTATTGCTCTGCGAAACCCTCGAGGATGTTAAGGCATTCACGTAATGGCACGTTTCATGTCTAACGTGTAAGCTGGCGATGTAACAATGATTACATGTCTACGTTTTACACGAATAAAACCTAGGCCTATTCCTCACACACACTGGGGCTTGCTTTCAATTGAATCATTTACACACGGTAGCCTGTAATTGCTCCTGGAAATGTTAGGAATTCAAGGCATTTGATGGGACCGTTATAAAAACCGCAGGCTGTTGAAGTGACATGCTATAAAACCATCTAGAGATGTCTCTTAGGATTTGAAAGTGGCTCGGGAAAAAAATACATTTTAGTCACCTCATTTTCGACAACCTGTCCTGTTTTGTCCAGATGAGGTCACCGTTGGGCTGCTATTAACATGGCTATTCTTAAGACGCCAATATTGCTGATTCACCTTTAAATACCAGCCACACAGGACATGTTATATTGGTCAAAACAAAAGTATAATCTTATTTAAGTAGGCACTAGTCTGGATACATGTGAGGGTGTGGGACGGTGGAAGTCAACGGCATTTTCCACATAGCCGCATAACGGACCACATTCAGTTTAAATTAGAAAAACAAAAATGAAAACGCCTTTAAGAGATTTAAGCATGTTTTCAAAGTAATTTCTGTTCAGGTATAATACAAGTAAAGTTGGCTAAATAAAGCCCGTGATTATGCTCCTACCCCCTTAGGTTGGGCTCTCCTGATACGACACCATGATGATACGAGGCATCGTCGCCATCTGCTTGAGCGCGGCCCTCGTGCTCTCCCTCTGCTGCCCGCCGGCACGAGCGCAGCGGCAAACCACGTCACAGCGCAGGTCAGCGCGCGCGCCGGCCGCCAAAGTGCGCCTGGCGGGGAACTACGCGCGGGAAGCGAACGAGGGACGGTTGGAGGTGCTGCACAACAACACGTGGGGGACGGTGTGCGACGACGAGGTGGACATCAAGCTGGCCAACGTGGTGTGCCGTGAGCTGGGCTTCCAGAGCGGCATCACGTGGGCACACAGCGCCAAGTATGGCGAAGGGGAAGGTGAGAGTAATGGGTACAGAGCAGGGTCACACCTTTCAGTCAGGAGGACTAATAGGCTGATTTTAAGTGAACCCATCTAACAACATGTGACCTATTGAAAAAAAAGAAATAGGCCTACTAATAATTTGTGTCCAATGTCCAGTGCTTTTGATAATATGAGCAGCCTGCTCATTTCTCTAGGCTATATCATTGCATTTCACATTCTGAATATTTTTTGCTAATTTAATGTAGGCCTATGTGTTAAACCTAGGGGAGATTGTTTCTGTCACATTTGCAATTCAAGATCAATAGGAGTTGGTGCAGTCGGTACATTGCAGGTACATCTAGACCAGCACAGTGGTATCTTAATCACTGCCTCATGATAATTTCCCATACTATACTGTACCCATACATACTATAACACACTTGCTCAGCAACACCCCAAGAGCATGTCTTCATAAAAGACCACCAATTGAGACGTCCAAAAATAACGGCAGTATCTAAGCCATCATAAACCTGCAAACTTGTTATGAAATTACAGTCTCTACATCTCGTTACGGTGGCCTGGCATGCTGGCGGGGGGAACACACCGGACCAAAAAACGCCATTTGTTTTAAGAATAATGAGAGCACTCGCTCGCCAGGGTTTTGCAACTCTTGCTGTGGTTTATGGACATTGTTTATTGCTGCCTTTAAATCCAAATTAAAGAGATGCTCGGCAAGAATCACGTAGCAGTGGCACCCTTCATTGGGAGGCCGTTGTGAAATACAGTGTTGAGTAAATCTATTTACAAAACACACCGCTGAGATGCAGTCCTTAATCAGCGTGCCTGTAAAAGTCAAATGTTAGGTGGGCAAAAGGGTTCCTATACACGCCTAGCCCTGTTCTGCACCGTTCCCACCAGGGGACTATGTGGACAGCCCCCGAGACCCTCGCCTATTCTGTTCATTGTGGACTGAGTTTAATTGATCAATAAAGGGGCAGGTTACATAGGATAGCAAAGCATCGTGGTGTTTGAGTGTTTGATTCCCAGTTCAAACCCCAAAGTCAACCTGTAGGCATCCTTGAGCAAGATGCCCAACCCCTATAGGCTCCTCATTTTATTTATCTGAAATCACCCTAAGTGACTTTGGATAAAAAACATCTGCTAAAGTAACTAAACGGTCAAGTGATTGTTTTTCCCTACAGGCCCTATATGGATGGATAACGTGCGTTGCGAGGGTTCGGAGGCGTCCCTGAGGGACTGCAAGCACAACGGCTGGGGTGTGAACGACTGCAAGCACAAGGAGGACCTGGGGGTGGTCTGCACCCCGGAGCGCAGGCTTGACCCGACGGCCCCCAGAGCCAATTCCATCGTCCTAAGACCCAACGTCAGCCCCTCGCCCCACTGGCAGAACATCCTGTCCAGCCGCAGGAGCCCCGGCCAGGGCTACTACGGCAACGGACACCCCCAGGAGATCCCCAGGTTCCAGAGGCCGGCCCACTACTACCAGGTAGGGGTTTTTGTTTGCCGCATGGGTTTGGTTTTTCGCTCTCATGAGGTATGGGGCTTGTGCATCAGCATGCATCATGGGATTTTTTGGCTGGCAATACTCCGCTATATTGAGACTGTAAAATCAACGTAAATATACCGTGACCTAGGCGAATTAAAACTTTGTTTTGCCACGTCTCGCATGAGCACGTCTCGCTGTGGCAGTTTCAAACACAACAATGTCTGGCCATAATGACAAATAATTTCACAAGTAATTACTAAACAATGACCAAAAAGACATTACTACCAACATAATAACTAACATTACAACGCAGGTGGTCATTGCGATGTGACCTTGCGATGTACAAGCCCTTAACTCTTGTTCTCATCGGCCCCCCTTCTCCCCTTTTCAGCGTCAAAGTAGGGTTCAGATCGAGGAGGTTCGTCTCCGGCCCGTCTTCATGGCCACCAAGAAGAAGAGCCTGGTCACAGAGGGTGTGGTGGAAGTGAAGCATGCTGGGAGATGGAGGCAGGTGTGTGACCTGGGCTGGAGCCTCAACAGCAGCAGAGTAGTGTGTGGGATGCTAGGCTTCCCGGAGGCAACCCAGCAAAACGCAAAAACCTACAAGTAAGTAGAAACAAACTTTTTAAAACTCTAGCTAACTGGCCAAAATCCACCTTTCAATTATCTCACTGGTTCATCCTTTCAGGGAGTGAAACTTGTTTTTTACGCCAGTTTCTATCACCTTTTTTAAAATGTTTTTTTAATGCTACCGTCAGCCCTAACCCTCGGACTAACAGATCCCCTTTGGCAGCGAGGAGGTGCAGTATCAGCTGTGATTGGTATTTAACTGTCCCATCGATACTGAAATGTGGAGCAGAGACAGCTATTAGACAGTGGAATGGGCCTCCTCATGGGGCGACCTGTCTTGTTGGCAAGGCACTCTCTGTGGGTTCACTTCCACCTTTTTATCTCAATACAAGACATAATACTGTGGGTGTCCCCCCTTTGCCCCGTAGACATGTTACTGCACTTCCTATGCTCTTAAAATAGATGGTGGTTTTTGGGGAAGGTTCAGCTCTCAACCACAGAAGGACCACACATTAACACACAAAGAGTCATTCCAGTGCCATTATGAGCACGAATTTGTCTCTTGTCAAGAGTGGGGATAGTGCACCCAGCTGGCTTGTGTTTCCAGAAGGACACCAGCGTTTCGTGATTCAGGGTTAAGGGAACTCTTTCATTGACTTGGCTGCGTGCAGCACGTAACTGCGTCCGAGTCAAACTAGCACTCGACCACAACATCTGCTCTGCCGCCAAGGTGCCAGATTCATTTCATGCCGCGCGGCGGCTACTGTTTGAGGGTAATTCATTTATTTTTATAGACATTTCAAACTTGTTTATAGACTTTCCAAACTGCCCTATATCTGGGGTATAGGACTCTTGAAGTATTTTAGCATTGCCCTTGAATTTACCTATCTCGCCCGAACTATGCTGTTCCTTGTAAATGGAAAGTCAGCGGAGCCATAAATGACCTCCTATTGTTTATCAGGTACCACCACCTTAATGGGATAAACCTTGTCAGGAATGCTCTTCGGCATAACGTCATGGTCCCGATCTACGTTTTTATAAGCGCTACAGGCCCGCCAACATTTCTGGTGTGTCGCCGCTGGCTGTCCTTGTTGATTTCTCCTGTAGTCCACATTTTGTTCAGTTTGGGCAATGCAGATAAAGGGCAGAAGACTAATTGGCGAATTAGCAACTGGTCAGACGCAATAGCTCAGACTTTGTGGTCGAAACGTACTACAGCAGCTACAGTAGCAGCCTTGGCTGGTCGCCAAGCAGAGAGCTGGCCGGGAGAGACGGGTGAGGTTGCTGGAGCTTGAAGGACAGGTATTGTTCTTCTCCAGAGTGATGCTTACACCGTGTATTTCATAGTCATGACTCATCGGTGAAAAGAGGTGCAGATGTAAGATGCAGATAACTTTGAAAACCTTGAAATGGAGGCAGGATAGTCTAGCGGATATGATGGAAAGGTTCCGAGTTTGAACCCCGATGTTGAAAAGTATAACCGAAGTATCCTTGAGGGAAATTCCTAAACCTGCTCATGAATGAATGATTGAATAAATGAATGAATGTAAAGCATTTAGCTGCAAGTCACTTTGGATAAAAGCATCACACATTTGTAAAGAACAACAGGGAACACTGTTAAAAGAAAATGCTCAGGTTTGTGTACCACAAGCTAGCCAAATGCTCTTGTTTCACCTTCCTCCTCTTCGCCTGTGCCGTACGTCTCCCCGGTCCATTCTTAGGAAGCCCAGACCGTGTCATGTCTCCCGGCCGCCTGTGTCTCTTGGACCAAACTCTAAAGATGCTGTAATTACTGGTTGGGCAGGACGAAGGCACTTCAGGGTTTATGTGGAGAGAGGAGAAAAAAACATCCCAATTATAGCCGTGTGTGTGAGAGAGAGAGTTGGAGAGAGAGTTGGAGAGAGAGTTACAGACAGACAGAGAGAGAGAGAGAGAGAGAGAGAGAGAGAGAGAGAGAGAGAGAGAGAGAGAGGGGAGAGAGAGAGAGCGAGAGAGGAAAGGTAGCGGACGAAGGGCGGAGAACGAGAGCTGTGCTCAGACGACTCGCTACAGTAGCATGGAGCGGTGCTGCTGTGTCAGCAGGATGTCTGTCTTTTCCTGTCACCGTGGTGATTTGGGAGTCTCAGCCACTGTTCTCCGTTCAATTATTTTTTTGCTTAATTCTTAAGATGGGAGGTAACATTTTTCACTTAAGGGGTGACATTTTTGGGGCCCGCGTCGGCCCAGTGGGCGTCTCAAGTCCTTGTGATCTCCTTCAATGGTCTTCTCTCTAATTTAGGCCCGGTTCTAATCCTTGTACGCATGCCAGTGGCTACTCCTGTGGTTTGGAACTGAGTGTGGAGCTATGGGCCAAGACATTATTTTTAGGAGCTTACATTGTTCTCTGTATGAACATTTAGTCCCAGATCTATGGTGACCTACAACAAGTAGAAGAGGGAGAAGGGGACAGGATTGTGTAGTGGCACTGAGAATATAGGAAGATTTATAGAATGACATGAAGACTTGGAAAAGTATTGTGAAGGTAAACAGATGCAACAATGATTTACGTTTAGTTTACAAATACAATTAGTATGGTTGGACATTAAAAAAGAACTAATAAAGCTGCAATCACAGCTGCATGACAGGTCTGGGGTCGGCATTAGAGTTATAGAGTATATGGGTTTTGAGCAGTAAAATGGTCTGCTGATGTTTCTGCGGTGAGGTCACAAACAGTTTTTCAGTGTGGGAAGTGTTTGTGCTAGTCTGTTTCTATTCCCAATTATGTGTTCCCACAAAGCCACATTGTAAATTCAAACGAGTGGTTTCACAAGTGTAAACCTATATAGCCTGTCCTAATATACCACCTACAATTCCAGTGACTCCGTGAATGTCACATATTGGATTTAGGGGATGATTATTTCTGCCCCACTTATTTATACCACAAGCAGGTTACTCTTCAGGTGGCTTCAAAGTTATTCCTGGTTAGTTGACGAACAATATTCCTCAAAGGATACATACGTTTTCTTACTAAATATGGCAAGTCAGAAGTTTTGTCTGTTTATAGAAAACACAGATTATACAGACCAGATGGTTCCCCCCTTTCAGAGGGAATCCTACTAAATTGGACCTTTTCAAGGACATAATTCTTTTGTGCCAGAAGGTCTCCACTAACATTGGTCTATATTTGTAAATGTATCGTCTAGTTTTTTTATGACTAGACACTTTAAATTACACCCCACGGGCTTCCACTCCTGCTGGCAGATTTCGTTTTGATGAACACGAGCTAGAGTAGACTTGGCCTTGACTCTTGGCCTGTCCTTGTGAAGTCTCTGAAGTCTCTGATGTAAATGTGTGTGTGTGTGTGTTTGTGCATATGTGTGTGTCAGTGTGTGTGTGTGTGATACTGGCTGCTTTGCACGCCTGTTAGCATGGTATTTGTGGGAATACCAAAGGAACACAGGGTTCTCCATTCGGCTAACCTTGTTGGCACATGAGCGCGCCTGTTTCAGACATCTCTCTCGTGCCGTCGTTTCTCGGACATGCAGGCCAGCGGGGTATTAAAGTAAAGAGCTGCATGTTTGTTTTCCTATGCGTGCCTGGGCAAACCCTTATTTCCCGGCAGTGTAGTACATTGGTGCCGTTGAACGATTTGCTTTTTGGTAAACTAGAGATTAAAGGCATGTTTTAGTATGCTTTCTGTTTTTGTTTTTTTTGTTTTTTATATGATTTGGACATCATTGTGTTGAAGCACAAAAGCCCCGTTCAGTAAATTAAAAGGTTTTCTAACCTTGGCTTAGTTAGCCACCCATTAATCCTGTTTTTATTCAAGTTCATTCAAATTCAAGTTAACATGTTGGGATATATATCAACTAATACATCAAAATAAATATATCATTTGAAATGTGTAGACTGTACTAATTCATAGGAATGGAATAGTGTATACATGTACTTAATTAATAATTTTAGATTTAACATCAATTACAGAACACTTTATTCTAAATAAACTATATTCAGAAACAAACCTTTTACAAACTCGAACATTTGCGACGGGATACATTGTTTTGTATTGTATGTATATGTATTGCATGTATATGTATTGCATGTATATGCATTGTATGTATATGTATTGTATAAAGGGCTCTGCCCACTCTAAACCTACACACTGTTGCCCAGCCCAGACATTTCAGAGTGGAACAGGCCAAACATAAAGACGGAGAGATATTTAAAGAAAAACTGGAACATATTCTTTCTCTAACCGTAACTATAGTCACCCTACCTACCTATCGTTACCACACACCGGCCAAATATACAGCTTCCTCTAGCCTCGTGTGCGTCTTTTACATGAGACCCTTTTATTTTATATGTCCAATTTGACATGTTTTTATAAGCAGGGTTTTTCGTTTTAATTGGTGGCTCAGCGATGTCTAAAACAACCTAACCTCTCAATGACTTGCCATTCAAACACAATGAACGAAGACAGTTTCTCTACGGTGGAAGTCAGGTCACCCAGCGGCTCAACTCACAGACAACGTGTGTCAGCAAACCTCTGCAAATATACAGAACAGACGGGGCTAACATCCACCTCTCCTCTACCCTTGTTTCTATTTTCGTAGGAAAATCTGGGACACCAAGGTCGTGGATCCTTCAACAAGGTAGGAAGATGACTGTTTTGGTCATCCTTGTTAACCATGCTACCCTGTATTTAGATGTAGTGAACTGTAGGTATTAAGGCCCGGATCACTGACGGACCATGTAATGACTTCACGTGTTATGTGGGACTAAGAGGATCATTCTGACTTCCACTCCTCGCCCCTCAGACTCAGCATCATGGCGAAGAAGAAGGGCTTCTGGGTGGAAAAGGTGCACTGCATGGGCACTGAAAACAGCCTATCCGAGTGCCACGCGCAGCTGTCCATCGCCCGAAGCCTCACACCTTGTAAGAATGGCAGACACGCGGTGGCCAAGTGTGTACCGGGACCCCAGTTCGCACGCATGTCCTCTGGAAGACCCCAGGCCCCCTATCCAATCGTGGTGAGACTAACACTGATGTGACATTCATATGAAAAGCATGCATATGAAAAAACTCCCAGCTAAAAGGTTCTGGGTTCAAACCACAATTTCCGCAGTTTACCTGTAGGCCTCATTATGACGCAAGATGCCTAACTACCTGCTCTTTAATGATGTGTAATGATCTATGAAAAATAGTGCTTTGGATAAAAGAGTCTGCTAAATGACTAAAGTGTGTGTGTGTGTGTGTGCGTGTGTTTGTGTGTGTGTTTGCAGCCTGTGCGTCTGAAGGCAGGCCCCAGGCTTGGCGAGGGTCGTGTGGAGGTCCTCAAGGAAGGGAAATGGGGCACCATAGTGGACCACCTCTGGGACAGGACCGCGGCCAGCGTGGTGTGCAGGGAGATGGGCTTCGGATCGGCCAAGGAGGCCCTAGGCGGAGCATTTATGGGCCAAGGTGAGGGTGCACTCTTGACCTTCAGTGCAGCAGACTGTAATCATGTTGATTTTGTGACTTACACTTCATGCTCATCGAGAATGGGGGTGCCACATTCTGAGATCACAAGTGAGGCGATCACTAACCTTATACTTCAGTATTCAGCACAGACTGTGTTCCCCCATCTGTAATAAAGGAGTCCTTCACTGACGACTGCCCAAACACACACACACACACACACACGCAGAGCGCAAGGCATAGCGGTTTACGCTAGCATGTATTAATACACCTCACCTCACACAAGTTATTCTTACTCACATCCCGAGGCTCAACCCGCGTCGTCCATCCCCACCATGAAAGAGCGACGACAGCATCAGCCGTCTCTCGCGTGACTGGGATGATGGCTAATAGCTGGACCCCGGCGGCGTACAGCCGCCGGCGTTCAGCCGCCGGCGCTGTCCCCACCCGTGGGAGACACCACCGTGGCTTCCCCCGCGGCCAGGGACTGGGGGTTTAGTCTCTAATCATCCTGATTGAGTGGAAATGTGAGATGACGGTTTGACTGGTGTGGTCGATCACACACGAGGGGGGGGGTTGCTGTATATTTTTACAGGCTATGAATACCATCTCACCCCTGCTGCTGATTCTCCCCATATATTTAGTGATACCTTACTTTTTTTCCCGATGGGCCAAAAACCAAACGGGCCGTTGGAAGCCATTTCCCCCCGTCCATTGAGACTCCGGGGATGCGATCATAGACCCACCATGAGACCAAACCTTAAGAACGCCTTCGCAATTATTGCCTCACTGTTACACATGTATGTGTATCGGGTTCACATGGGTGTGCTTTGAACAACACTATTCTTAGGAGTAAAACACAGTCGTGCGCTTCCACATGTGTGGTTCTGGTGTGGCAAAATGCTAGGTTTTACCTCTCACCGGTACCTCCTATGTGTGCAGTATAGGGGTCGGGAACTGCACTTCCCATACGTGTCCCCTATCCATATGGGCAGGCGCACATGTAGCTGTGCACGCTTTGTAACTGCAAACCGAGGGTCATTGAACATCAAAGAGATCCAGCGGCTTCCTGTCTATAACATGCTGCCTTTTAGACATTTTAACCATGACATATAATTTTCCATGCGCTGCGGAGTCCGCATAAACATAGGTCTATATGGTGTCGGAAAGAGCCTAAATTAGACTTTTGATGACAGAATGATTCCCCGCTCAGAGGGACAGAATAGGGCCGTTATTTCGACTAATTGTTTTGCGCTCTGTGCACCGGGCCTTCTGCATGCGTCGCCGTGATTCAAGCGTTCGCTGTCTCATCTCCACCATCGTCAACACTTATACCTTATCTTGTTCTCTTCCCGATGCCGATCGGATCACAGGGCCACCTTGATTGCGATTCTGCACACGTGTGGTCCGGGGGACTCTATAGAGACAGAGCCGGTCGTCCTCTTAACTTAAGAACCTCCCAGGAGGATGAAAAGCCGAAGATTGTGATGGAGGTTTACGCACCGCTGCCTATCTGCCCAGGGTGAGGTCGAGAGGCAGCACCCAAACATTCACATCATGCAAATGAAAACAGAACAAAATAAAAAACATGGACGCTCGCACACATAGGGTTGCGTTGCCAAGGAAACTGATCCGCGCCGATCAACACAATCAACACACATGGCTCCCACTCCCGTCTCAAACGGGATCATGGCAGGTGAGCCGTTGTCTACGTCTAGTAAGTGTGAAGCTTGCATTTAGGATTTGCAAGAGATCCCATTTCACGAACCAGTGTTGTTTCAGCGCTTCGGGGCTTGGCACGCGGCGGACCCTATTTGAGCGGTTCAGAGATTGGATTGGATGTGTGGATTAGAGATGTTCTGTGGAAAGAAAAACACTACGAACGCAGCATTAAGTGCCTGTAACAGGGGCTAATTTAAGAGCGAGGAGGAGCGGGTTCCCCGTCTCACCGCTGACCGACTGTTTACGCTTATTCTCAAAAAGTACAAAACCATATTCACGCGGCATCTAGCACTTCATGGCAATTTTCTCATTTGTCTGGTTGATCTGTCGTGCGGGACGGTTCTGGGGATGATTTAAATGTAGACTCAAAAAATCAGGAGTCTGTACTTAAAAAGCGCTCCTTACCCTTACATGCTCTGGGGGAAAGTTTTAATGTGAGAGGCCGCCGGGCGGGTTTTGTCATTGATTGATCACAACTCATTAGTGATTTCTGAAGTGAGGAGCAGAGTCCCCCGCACGTGGCTGAGACTCCTCCACTCGGACCGCCATTTTAATTTCCATCGTCGTCGTTACATTTCTCATCACAATCAAGTGAGGGAAATTATAGGGGTAATGTCACTGCTTCCATTTGCCCTGGAGACCAACGCTCACGTATTTCTGGCTCGCTGTGTAATTTTAACTCTGAGGTACATGCAGTATACTGTTCGTAGCTAAAACATTCGGTGTGTGTGTGTGTGTGCGTATGTGTGTGTGTGTGTGTGTGTGCGTGCGTGCATATACGTACGTGAAGTGTGTAACCATGTTTTCTGGACTCAGTTCAGACCCGCCTGTGTTTCCCAAAAAGGCATGTCCAAATCGGGGTTTGTGACATTTTAAAAGATCCTTTATGTGGTCGTCGTGTTTGCCTTGATAGGTTAAACAGTGGCATTTTAGAACCCGGCTTACGGTCCTCATCGTGCCGACAGAGGCGGAAGTGGTGGTTTCTGTTGTGCGACTTCAGCATGGACCCACGCATTGTGACCAACGTGGAACCGGGCCCTGCAATCTGACAAACCCCACTCAGAGAGTTAGCCCTCAATCTGTCATCTATTCCCCATACCATTTAAACCAACCAGCCTCCCCCATCTCCTTTCTCCTTATATTTTCTGTTTGTTTTGATGGTATCACATTTCCAAGTTGGAATTTTCTTATTTATTTTCTTTTACACAATGGCCCTTTTTTTTTATACAGCGATTTTCCCCCCACATTTTAAAGTAATGACACTTTCGTGATGACTTTGTCTTCCGGGCGAATACATTATTCAGTGTACATCTTGTTTTTCCTGAAATGACACAGATTTGGCTGTGCTCTGCTGTGAGGTAAAAACTCATGTTGTTGTGATTTGCTCTCTCCGTCGCCGGTAATGGACTCCCTGCCAAGGCTGTTGCAATGCTCAGAGGCAACAGAATGGAGGTCAATGTTGTGTGACACAAACACGGTGCCACCTCTGCTTTGCTGGCGGAGCACGTGTCGCCGTGACAGATAGGTTAGCATTCTCATTGTTAAGATACAGCTTGTGTGGTAAAAGCTTTTTCACATAAAGGCCCATGAAAAGACATACCTGTGTTTATCTAGATGTGTACACCTTTGTGTATGTGTGTGTGTGTGTGTTCCCGTGCCTGTGTGCGTCAAAGTAAAGATATTGTGTTTCGGCATGATGGCAGCGTGATGCCATAGTGTCTAGGTCAAGCCGCCCCAACGTAAATAAACGGTTGATGTTCTCATTGTTCCCCTTTTGTTCCCCTTCTCCTCACACCTACTCTCCAGGCACCGGGCCGATCCACATGAACGCTGTCCAATGTATGGGGACGGAGCGGTCCATCCTGGACTGTTACTACCAGGAGGTTCCCCTGTGGACGTTCAAACACAACCAGGACTCTTCGGTGCGCTGCAACGTGCCCAAGACGGGCGTGGAAAAGACGGTACGTTCGCGGACAACAACCCCCCCAATCAGATCGCGTCATGGGATTTTTGTTGCTGATATTTTTAGTTGGCCGCCATATTGAGAGGACTCAAGAGAGTCGTCATACCGCACAAACCAAATCAGCGTAAATATACTGCAGTCCAGGCTAATGAAAACTTCGCTTTGCCACGTCTCGCATGAGAAACTGCTGCGGCGGTTTCAAACACAACAACGTCTCCCCATAATGACATATCATCTCACGATGAATTACTAAACAACGACCAAAAAATGACTACCAACGTAATAACTAACATTCAAAAACGCTCCTATGCTCCCAAAATGGAGGCGGTCGCCGCGATGTGACATTGCGATGTACAAGCGCACAATCGTGTCATATTTCTGGCCCCGGTCTGTCGATTTGATTCCCCCGCCGTATGGACTCCCAATCCCAGGTGCGCCTGGCCGGTGGCAGACTTCCTAGCGAGGGTCGGCTGGAGGTGCTGATGGAGGTGGGAGGCCGGAAGCGCTGGGGGTCCGTCTGCAGTGAGAACTGGGGCATCAACGAGGCCATGGTGGTGTGTCGACAGCTGGGCCTGGGCTTTGCGTCCAGCGCTCACCAGGTTAGCGCCTTACTAGGGTTACCTCTACCGCAGTGCAAATACAATGTCAACAACAACAACAACAACAACAAAAAAATCACACACTTTATCACCCAACCCTCGTAGGATACCTGGTACTGGACCGGTGACCCGAACGCGGCCGAGCTGGTTCTCAGCGGGACGCACTGCGTCGGCACCGAGCTGTCGATCCAACAGTGTCGCCGTAACAACCACCTCCACTGCCCACGAGGAGGCGGGACTAAGGCCGCCGGCGTCACCTGTTCGGAGAGTGAGTCACTGTCGACCGTGAATCTTTACGTCCTGCGCCGGTGTCCTCCACGCTCTTATTTCCAAGCACATACTTAACCCTTAACCCGCTGGAATAAAAGATATGTTTGAGGTTTAACACAACAAGCACAAAGAGTGAGCAAAGACAACAGTTAAAACATTATACACGTTTCACACCCGGTGCTATCCCTGTGGTGCATTTAAGCAACAAGCCACAAGAGAGGCCGTGGTTTACAGTGATTTTTCGAACAGCTAGAGGGGGGCGTTGTTAGGCCCTCCTGTGGGGGGGGGGGGGGGGGGGGGGGGGGGGGGGGGGGGGGGGGGGGGGGGGGGGGGGGGGGGG
>JAOPJI010000037.1:917-15483 GCA_027122695.1 Merluccius productus | reverse complement strand
TGAGGAACCAAAGGCTGGCCACGCGAGACTAACGGCGAGACTTCACGCATCCACGGGAAAATGCATATTAAAAAATATATATATAAAAATAAATAAAAATTTAAATTTATTTTTTTATTTTTTTATTTTTTTAAAGATCGATCCTGGGATTTTATTAATCGATATCGGAGCATTCAAATGAAGATCGATTTTAAATCGGAAAATCGATTATTTGAACCCAGCCCTATAGACGAGGTTAGAGACGAGCCAAAAATACAACCAAGGGATGTACATACGAGGGCCGGCGACGTAAGCTGACCACTAGGGAGACACCGATGTGGCGATGTAGTGAGTGAAGAGCCGGGGTGGATACACTGCAGAGTCGACGGCGAGATTGACGGATTGCAGGTGTGCGGCTTGGAGCAGGTGAACGGGGATGGACGGCGATCGGGGGAGCCGGGAGAATGAACGCCGTGCCACGCCCACAACGCTGACACACACACACACACACACACACACACACACCGAAGAATAATACAACGTTATGCACTATATGCACTGAAAGACGACATATGGGTATTATGAAAATCCGTCCTATAGCCGGGGGAGAGGATCCGTCTCTATCCTCTCCCCCGGCTATACCTGCTGAAGCTTGACAAAGAAGAGCGAAGAGTTCAGAAACTATCACATAAGCATTTCCCTGCATCCCTGGCAGGTGCATCATTTCAGATTCCCTGAAGGACCGGATGATCTCATACAAAACCCTTGAACCAAGTTGTCACCCAATCAACCGCGATCACGCCAGACTGCCCAAGCGACAGGGACGAGCCAAGAACAAGAGGCCGCCAGGCAGCCTGCAGCGGCAGCAATACGCAATAATAAAAGATATGGTCATGTGATCTCACGTTCCGTCCCACCGCCATATCCTGGGCGCCCCTTCACGAACGTTGTCACTTTACCGCGGAAAGCTACGCGCTCTCTCAACCCGTCAATCCGCGACGTGTCTTAAAGGTTGTCTGCACATTTCTGCCACTGAAAGGAAGTGACAGAGGCAGCCGGCGACACGAGCAAATCCCACTTCCCCATCAGTGTCAACCTTAAGAGTCCCGGAGAACGTGCCGTACCGGAGCTGACAGTCAGCGGCGGGACGCTGAACAAATCGCTCATCGACTGCATTAAAACTCTCGGTTCTCCGGCGTCGGAGAGGAGATATAGACGGATAGAGAGTCGGTCGTACGTCAGGGCTAAAGTACAACTGACAACAAGCCAAACCGAATGTTGAACTGCATTTTTCAGGATGATTATTTATATTGATTCAATTATTTTTTTCCTGTCTGTTTCTCCACGGTAAATTCAATAACCTTGTTCGTCTAGCCTCAGGTAACCCGAATGAAATATAAAATACCGGGCGTGTTACCGGCCGGAGAATCCCCAGTCGCATCGCGAGCGCATTCGTTAATAAAAATGCAAATAACACCATTTGCAAGTCCGTGTTGAAGTGTCACACTCGACAAACTTGAAGGAAAAACTGTTTTTTGGTAACAGACATCCTTGAATATCATATTCACGGTTCGGTTCAAATTTAACTTAAGTTATGGTGGGAGTGCACACACCATCAACTGGTGTTATTTATATTACTTTTTTTTTCTCCATTGGCTTTGTGGATAAACCATACCCGAAGTCAGCCATGCTTGAACTGAGCAGTGATGTTTGTTTACTTCGGGAACTTCACAGAAAAGAGAGAGAGAGAGAGAGATACTCAAAACCGGAGCTCATATCTCTGACCTATATATCCCAGCAATTTGGCTGCACAGCAACTTTCCCAGTTTAGGATTCCTTGCATTGTGAACCTTTGTTTTTCCTGCAGCCCCCGGCGCTGTTTGGCTGGGAAATGATGTAATGAATTTGAGATATGCTAATCGTGGCATTCATTCAGAAATGTGCCAGGGCGGAGCAAGACCGTCCGCCGGTTCTCCAATACCACTGACAAACACGTAACGTTTGCCTCCGCTACTGCGAGCGTGCCATTCACAATAACATCAATCAAAGAGGGTAGTAAAATAGCCTGTTTGTGCAGTCTGTTTGTTGTTTGTCCGTGCGTGTGTGTGTGTGTGTGCATGTGTGTGTGTGTGTGTGTGTGTGCGTGCGTGTGTGTGCGTGCATGTGTGTGTGTGTGTGTGCCTGCATGTGTGTGTGTGTTCCCATTGTTCCCCTAATGGCTTGTTATACTGACTGACGTGGTGAAGTTTGGAAAGAGGAGTCAATCCAATTCGACCAGTGGCATTTCTTCACAAATAACAACAAAAACAACCAACGGTAGAGAGAGAGAGAGAGAGAGAGAGAGAGAGAAATAAACTTTCAATAAGGTGCCCTCTGGCTGGAAAACAATGTGAGTAAACCACAGCGATTTAACATCACTGTACTTGTCAAGTGCAGCACAAACAATGCAATATTCAAAAGCGAAAACAAACTCATCTCTTAAAAGCACATAAATATCCCCAAAGACAAGTTAAAGGATAACTTTGTGATTTTTCAATCTGGGCCCTGTTTTCACCATTCTTCATTTTGGGTCTCGGGGAATAATGCGGACAAACCATTTTTTGAAGTGGGTTCTGTGTTGAGCGAGAGGGCTTCGGCCGCCGGCCGCGAAACAGGCAGCAATGTAAAACTATAGGGGCATTAGCGCCCCTCTAACAGTGCTTGTTTTGCCACTGACAGGGCTCATATTGTAATTATAAGTGTCTGACACCTTTATGGAGAGGATCCCAAGTCTCGCCAAGGAGAGTTCAGAGCAAGACTTCTCCTTGGGCGAGACTTGGTGAGACACGATTACAAACGGACCGGATCAAGCGAAACGTTAGAGGTTAAGGTTTTATTTCTCTGCAGGGATCCTCTCCATAATGTTGTCGGACACTTATAGAGAATAACAATATGAGCCGGTCAGCGGCAAAACAAGCACTTTTAGCAGGACGTATATTGACGGGGCGCTAATGCCGTGTAGCTTAACATTGCTGCCCGTTTCGTGTCTGAAAGCTGAAGCCCTTTCGCTCAATACTGGACCATTTGCAAAAAATTGTTGTCCGCATTCGTCCCTGAGACCCAAAGTGATGGAAAATAGGGTCCAGGTTGAACAAAAATCCCAAAGATATCCTTTAGGCCCACTTGCCTTTACTCCGCCACACATCCCAGAAACAGCCAACGAGAGCCTTTATCTCCATACTGGGGGGGGGGGGAAAGAAGTTATCTACGGTAAATGAACGCCTCAGGGCTCCTCCACGCGAACTCCTCCTCTGGGTTTTCACTCTAAGTGCGAACGTGAAAAATAGGAATCATTATTCTGCGTGAAGCTAAAGCCCCAGCCAGTGTGTGTGTGTGTGTGTCTGACGCAAGCCTCTGTCGGCCCTCAGAGGCCGCCGGCGAGAAATACTTCACACTCATTTAGCTTCCCTGACATTGCTCCCCGACCGTCCCAGAAGGTCGCCGAGCGTCAGACCTTCAGACCCAACAAAAGCTACAGAACAAAAGGCGCGAGCTATGGGCAAGGAGACGGTTGGACGGTCACGGAATGAGGGCGCGGGAACAATGGAGACTCTCATTTCATTTTTCATATTTTTTCCTTTTGCGAGCAGAAATGTATCGCAGCGCAATTAGTCTATGAGATATCCACACAGCCACGAGCGCACGCATCCACATAGGACTTACATGCGTGCGCACACACACACACACACGCACATTTGTAAAGCGTTATCCTTGTCCTCTCTCTTTCTTTCTCCCTCCCTCCCTCTCTCTCTCCCTCTCCCTCCCTCTCTCTCTCTCTCTCTCTCTCTCTCTCTCTCTCTCTCTCCCCTCCCATTTGCCCAACCCAGGGCTCTACTATATACAGTATATATGAGGGATGCACGATAAATATCGGCCCGATAAATAATTGGCCGACAATGGGAAAAAAAATCATGTTGTGCATCCCTAGTATATATATATATATACTAGATATATATATACTATATATATATATATATATATATATCATCTGCAGGGAAGCGACAGCAGAGAAGCAGAGCCTAAACCCTAGGATTAATATGATCCTCCTCCTCCCTGTCCTAATCCCAGATTCACCTGTCAAAACACAAGATTTAACTCCCTCAGATCTCACTTTTTAAAAACGTAGGCTGGAGTCTCATGAGGAAACTTGAGAAAACCTTGGAGACCGAGAAACAACCTAGGAGGACATGGAGTAAAATAACATATTAAAACCTATTCACATACTAAGAGGTGTGTGTGGTATGTAGCGGCGGCTTTCAATGTGTGGCTCGCGGACCAATAAGTGGGTCACAGCAGGGGACCAAGTGGCACATTTTGTTCAAAAATATATATCAGGCTGTACATTTTACATGGTAATGAGAATGTATTTGTGGCAGTTGCTCCCTGCCACACGCCACCTTAGTGGCTTTTGCTGGGGCCCTCCGACACGGGACGCAGGTTGGTTGAAGAATACGCTTATTGGAGATGGCAAGATGGCATTTGCCGAGCAGATTTTACGTGCTGCCATGACAGTGGCTCTCTCCTTAAGTGTGTGTGTGGTTATGGCTGGTTCATCCTGGGTGCCATGATTGCTCTGCAGCACAGGTGTGCAGCCCCACCCGGCCTCAGAGTCCGACTCGGGCCAGGTGAGGCTGGAAACCAGCTATCAACCACACACTCCACACTATTATTTATGTACAGTTTATATATTGTTTAGTAATACTTGTATTTGTATAATTGCTTTTGTATATTGTCATTTGTAATGTTTCTATTTTTGCTACCTGTCTGCCTTAGGGACCACGGATGTAAATTGACATTTTTCGCTAAACAAACCAATTATTTCTATATTTGGTAGGTCCTAGGCCAAAAGTATCTCCACAGGTGGGTCACGGCAGGCAAAAAGTTTGTCCAGGGCCGGGAGGCTTTTTTGGGCATGTGGGAGGTGACAGACAGCGCTTTTAATCTCCCACGCGCGTTGAGCTCATCTAAATGTAAGCCTCCGCCACCAGTCAGTTATCATCCGCCGGGGAGGTCAAACGTATTCAACAAAGAAATGTGAACAAACAAAGGGCGTTTGGCGAAAAGGCCAAATGTGAAAAAAACACATTTCACAAAGAAAAAGTGAACAAACAAATCTGGACAAACAAATGGAAAAAACAAATGTCAACCAAAAAATGCCCAAAACAAAGAATAACAACAACAAAAAAAAGCATATTTTAAGAAAGAAAAATGAACAAAACAAATTTAAACAAACAAATGTGAACAAACAAGCATTACCGATACCTTTTCCGAGCGTTTGGCAGGTTGCGTTGGCAGCTTAGCATGCTAACAGGCCCAGTAAATCTCTGCTCCTCTCACCCCAGCTGGCACACGTCTATAATTCATCTCAGCATCAGTCTGGCCAGAGATTCGTTCTGCCAACCGCGAGTGAATCACCGCCTGGCATCGCAACAAGCCGTCAAACGAGGGCACACCGCCATACTCAGTTACTGACCCCCCCCCCCCCACACACACACACACACACACACACACACGCACACACACACCGCGTTGTTGACCCCGCAAACTGGTAGGGTCTCAGAGAGGAAGAGGAGGGGAGGGGGAGGACAGAGAGGAAGAGGAAGGGAGGGGGATGTCAGAAAAGCCAAGGGAAGAAAGTTAAGGTCAGGGTTTAAGATAAGGGAAGAGGGAAAAGAGATAATTTCTTTTTGTTTGTTTTTTATGTTTTGTTGCAGTTTTTTTTTTCCTTTTAAGATTGTGACTGCGTGAAGTTGATGTACGTAACGAAGCGATGAATGTGGCAGAAGAAAACAGCTGTCGGAAGTGACAGGATACCTTATTATCTCCGGTTTTCTCTCTGTGGGCTCCACACCATTAAACCGCAGCCTCTACCGTTACATGCAAAACAATGAGCAACTTGCAAGTTCTCCATATTGGCATTTTGTTTTCAATTTCCAACAGACCAGATGGCACAGCAGAGTTTACCAGCGACTTCCAAATGATGACTATTGTGTTTTTCGCCTCCAGATATACCATCCAGAAAAGAAGAAGAAGAAGAAGGAAAGTTTCCTGAGCCAAAGTCGTACGAGATTAGTTTTGGAGCGGGGGGCGGACAGGGAGGAGAGCGAGACAGTGAGATGACTGGTGCCATGACAACCAGCCCCTCCCCACCCCTTGGCAACTCCAGATGCCTTGTCTGCATAAATAAATCTTTTTAATCAATAAGTCATCCAACGTCTGTGAAGTGCACTGACGCCACACAATTATACCAACATCAATACGCGAGCAAATGCACCAGCACGCGCGCACGCGCACACACACACACATAGGAAATGAGACACATGCACACTTAAACACACCTCTCCAAGACATCAACAGCCCCCCCCCCCCACACACACACACCCACACACTTGGATTATATTAAAGAGGATTTCAAATTTCATTAAAAAAATATAATAGGCTGTAAAATAAGTGACACTCGTTCCGGCGTGGTCTCGTCCCATCTCGTCACACGTCTCCGCCCTGTCAGCGGCCATTGTGTCTTTCAGGGGACGCTGACGTTGACGGCGTACGTTCTTGTGAACCCTGGATTACGTCGCATTTCAAATCGGACGTACGTCATCCTTAATAGAAACTAAAAAATAAAGCAAAACTGATTCATAAAATACTGGTCGTGCTTTTTTCAGGTGCCTCCACGGCGCTATACGCGTGAATGCTTTTCTTAATGGCGACCCCGAACATCAGAAGGTGAAGTCATGGGGCGTCTCTTGCGTCTTGAGCATGACGCCGGAGGGAATCTGACCCAGCATCAATAGCTGATGAGTACAGGACCAAAAAAAACAGGCTGCTCGTTCACTTCTACTTTAAAAATGTGCCATTTTACACATTCATGAATTCCCTTCACATTCAGATTCATTAGTAATGGCGCATTTATAAAGACCAGTGAATGTGCAGTCTGCGGGTCTTTGATGGGAATAGGATATTATAAAACAGTAGACAGGAGACAGGAAACAAGATCACCCCATGTGAACCCTTTCTGGTGGAAATTTCCATTCTCCCTTGGAAAAAAACACCTACTTTCAGCCTCCTCTTATGGAAGTGTCCACATGACAGTCAGTCCCTGCCAAGACTGTCTGATAGAGACGTCCTGGCAGTGAGGCAGACGGACCAACGTATGACGGCACAATTGCACAACTCAAAGGCATCAAAGCTTGCATGTCATCAGCGCCGCCACCACCACCACCATCAGCACCACCCACCTCCCCACCAATCACCCACTACAGTCATCATCCGGGATGGTACTGAAACGGCAGCCAACAGATGAACATGGAAATATACTGTGTGTTTATGACCGCCCTGACAGAGAGCGAGGGGGAAGAGATGCCCTGAGAGAGAGAGAGAGAGAGAGAGAGAGAGAGAGGGAGAGAGAGAGAGAGAGAGAGAGAGGGAGAGAGAGTGCAAGAGAGTGCAAGAGAGATAAGAGAGGGAGAGAGTGATACTTGAATTTAATTGAGAGAGAGCTGGAGGGGAGAGACAACAGGTTGTGTGAGGAAGATGTCCTCAGAGAGGTCAAGGAAAAGCATGATATGGTATGGGAATGACTCTCTCTCCCCTCACGCTTTCTGTCAATCTTACTGTCACTGGCGCTCTCTCTTCCCCCTCGCTCTCTTTGACTGTACTCTCTCTATCTCCTCTCTCACGTGGTGTGTTTCTACCTGTATTAATGCACATTTTTAATCTGTGGACAGATTAAAAATGTGAAAAAATCATCGCAAAAAGGTTTTTAGGCTTGAGGGAGGTGGAAAACGTGGTGTGTCAATAAAAGGTAAATGCGACTAAGTGCAATGAAAACAGATTTAGCGAATAAATGATGACGTACAGAAATCACGTTACTTAAATGTAAAGTCAGGGCTGATACTAGAACTCTTCCAAGACTCCAAGATGTCCTTCACCAACCGCGAGGAACCTCGGCATGGTACTGGACAATCAGCTATGCTGCACGGCCAACAGATTTGCTCTCTACGACATGCTCAGGATCCGGCCGTCCTCATGAAGGAAGCAGCACAGCTCTTGGTCCATGCGCTCATCATCTCCCGCCTCGACTACTGCAACTCGCTCCCGGTGGACTCCCTGCCTCCCTGCCAACTAACAAGTCTCTACGGCCTTCAGAACAAAAGTTATTCATGGACGGGCTCATCCTCAAAGGGCTCATCTTGGTTATTACCCCTAACCCCTAACCCTAATATGAAATCCTAACCCTAACCATAATATGAAACTCTAATCCTAATATGAAACCCTAAACCCTAACCCTAAAATGAAACCCTAACCCTAACCATAATATGAAACTCTAACCCTAATATGAAACTCTAACCCTAATATGAAACCCTAACCCTAATATGAAACCCTAACCCTAATATGACACCCTTCAATATTAGCGTGAGTGGTAGTTAGTTTTTCTTTAATTTCCTGAAGGTCAGAAAGACTCAGAACCGATGTCTGTCTGATGGTTTATGGGGAAGCTGAACACACCGGTGTTGGTCCTGAGTCATTGCAAAGTTCCTTTCCGGAGATACTGCCATGCATAGGGTACGGAAGTGGTTTCTGTGGAAACCCTAACCTTAATTGAAAACCTAATCCTAAACCCTAACCCTAATGGGAAACCTTAACCATAAAACCAAACAATAAAACTAAATTTTCTGCTAAAATTCCTTGTGCACGTCTCGTCTCGTGCACGCATCGTCCCCTCCAAAGCTAAAACCAGAGATAGGCTCTTGCATTTAGATGGAAAACAGCAACAGGACGCCACAATCTACCAGGGATTATGAAATGCTCACCAAAGGATCGAACAAGCCCTGGAGCTTTTGGGTTGTGTTGGTGGTTTTGTTTCCAGTTTGCAACCTCTACTTCTTTTACTGTTTATTACAGCCATGCATAACGTAGCCTATAGCGCTAACTTCTGACCAGTTGATGGAAACGCACCTAATTCGTATTTTCTTCTTTTTTTTTAAATCTTTTTTGCGACATTTCAAAAGTGTGCATAAAATTCCCTTGACAACTAGAGGGAAAAATGAGCATCACTCCCAATTTCCTCTTTTGCATACATGGCCAATCTCATGCTCACTTCCTTCTATCTTTCTCCAATATATATATATATTTTTGCAGTACATGAATATTTCATTTTCCCTCATCAGAAAAAAAATGTGTACCATTTGTAGTTTGTGTGCTTTGCATACTAACTAGAATCACTTTCCTTCCCGGCAAAAAATATCTTGTGAACTAAATGGATTTGATGAGAACGAGGGAAGAGAGCGAGAGTTGAAGAGAGTGAACGAGGCGAGGAAGAGGAGAAGAGGGATGGAGACGGCCATCGGTTAAGGTAATATTTCCACTGCATAATGTGCTGATTCACCAACTTAACTGCAAGGTCTCTAGTTCGGAGAGAGCCTGAACCGAAGAGTCCAAGGAAGTGTTGTTGGGGAAGGAGCTTTATCTTACACACCTGCCCAAAATTGGAGCAGTGTTGGTTTGTATTGGGGTCACAGCCTGCCTGCACATTTTAGTATTTTTTCCAGTAGTTTCTTTTTTCTCTTTCTCTGGCTTCCACTGTCTTTCAGTTTGAAAAAGCAGAGTAAAATGTAATTCCTCATGACACCGTGAACGCGATGATCAGATGAGGGTAGAATCCCGAAGCTGTTGGATTAACGAAGGAGGGGAGATCACACAATTTCAGTTAGAAATCAAGTTTTTCATTAAAAAAGAAAAGAAAAAGGAAAATAAGATTTAAAGACTATTTTATAAAGATAATTTCTATAACAGTCCTATACTGCAAATAGTCACTGGATAGTGAGGAAGGTTGCGGGCTCAGTCATGTCCAGCACGGTGGCTCATAAAGATGCATTTTTACTGCCATCTTTTATAGTTTTCAGCTAGCCCAGACACAGCAGAAAGAGACCCGGCTTTATGGATCCACACAGTGGATTTACTAGGAACTGAGGTATTGACCCTCTCCCTATCCACACACACACACACACACACGCGCACACACACACACACACACACACGCACACGCACACACCCCATCCCCACAGTGTATCTTAACTGTATGAACATAAACAAGGGAGAGAGAGAGAGAGAACTTTATTGACTTGTTGTCAAAAATGGTAGTGTCCTCAAAAGGTCACACTGGAAGAAACGACTTTCTTTTTGTTGATTCACACGCTGAACTGTTTAATCACTTCATAGCAAATTAGGAATCCATTTAAAAGATCAGAGTTAATTAAGCAGGTAAACACATGGCTGGCCATTCAAACACCTTGTTTACGCCAGGGGGGGAAATATATATATATATATGCTAGTTGGTGGATAAACACCTTATAGACACCTTATAAATGATTGCATACATTCTTAGCATGTTCATTTCAAACACTTAAAGAATTGCAGTCTAATCCATAATTATAAACACATGCTCAGCCTCATTCAACTGCTGCTGTGTGAGTCCATCTGTGTGTCTTCTGCTGATCATCTGGTTGTAAACACTGAGAGAGGTTACAACCAGAGGCCACCTTGTGCAATCCCCACCTGAACAGAACCGCTAGGACACCAGACTGGCTGTTAATATGCATCTACACACACACACACACACACACTGGAGAAAGCGCATTCCTCTGGTAGTTCCAGAGAATGCCAATTCCTCGCTCCTCTCGCCCCAGTTCTCGTGAAGCATTGATCAGCCCTGAGCTGGGAGACCCGAGTTGTGGAGGCCCAGATGCGCACTCTTTTAAACGCCAGAGAGAGACATCACTCCATTTCCACATCTGTCTTTATACTAATGATACCATGCAGTCGCATCTGAACATCAAACCCACACGCAACCGGCCCCCCCATCCCCTGTCCCCTATCCCCTATCCCCTATCCCCTATCCACTCCCCCTCCATAAACCCCTGTGGACTCCTCTTCCATTCTTTTTATTTGGTGTTTCTTTCGGATGCCTTCTCTTCCTGACGCTCTATTTAATTAAGGACGCTCCCTTACTTCTGGCACACCAAGAGAGCGATTCATAAAACATCCAAGGACACCACCGCGTGTGTGTGCGTGTGTGCGTGTATGCGTGCGTGTATGTGTGTGCGTGTATGTGTGTGCATGTATGTGTGTGCGTGTATGTGTGTGTGTCAAGACCAGCATGTTGCTGAGGCCTAATTCTGTCTTCCACTCTTAATTAAGCCCTGGGCTCCAGTGGCCCTAACTTATTCAAGACCTTGTATCTCTCTCTCACACACACACACACACACACACACACACACCACACACCACACTAAATGCACTGCACTCCATACACCATTTCCATGCAGTGACTTGCTGTGCGTGCTCACAACACCTTCTTGGCTTGCGGGGGAAATTAATTCCTTCCAATACTTCACCTACCGCTGCTCAGTGACCCACTTTGGGGAACACAACGTAAGGAAATGGACTCGGACCAACAGGAGCGTGGCGAAGGGGAGAAACTGAAAAGTGGGTTTAATTTGTATTACATGTACGCCCAAAGGACTTCCTTCAGGATTATACAAACAACTACGAGTGTGATAAGTACGGGGGGGGGGGGGAGGTGTATTTATATATTGTACATGACTGTTTTCCTTATGCGCGAAGTAATTTACTGAGGATTTATACCGAGGATTACACCTCGCAGTAGGATTTCCCCGGAAGACCTTCGAACGCACTGATTCGTGAAGTTTTATTCGGTTAGCACCTTTGGCGACTCGAGTTTGCGCTGATTGAGTTCCTGACTTCCCGCGTTCCTTAATTGAGCATTTATTTTTTCGAAAATAACATTTATTTCAGTTCGTCGCCGAGCTCTCAAAACTCATTAAATTAAACGCCATGTTTTGTTGGCCACTTGACAGCGGCATTAACCTCGGTCCATTAAAAAACAAAACAAAAAATACAAAAGCGCATATTTTTCATACAATATTGTTATTGATTCATTTACGACATTGAGTCATGAGGCAGGAGGGGACGAGGCTGAACGCTGTCCCAGAACACTGTCCCAGAACGCCCAGGCCCGGGACCCGGGACCTATATATAGGGGAGAGGGGTCGTGGAGGTGGGGTTGAGGGTGGTGATGGGGGTGTGGGAGAGGGAGAGGGAGAGACAGTGGGGTGATGCCCACAGGCGAAATGACACCCAATGATGAATCATCCTCACACTGAGAATGACTCGACAATTTGCTTGTGGTGTGCTAGTGACTGTGCGTCTGCTCTGTCTGTATGCCTGTCGACTGTGTGCGTATGTGTGTGTGTGGGTATGTGTGTGTGTGGGGGTACGTGTGTGTGTCATGCCAGCGCTGGAGGAGACAGTAGCGTTTGGCTTGTGAAGGCGTGTATGCAAATTGGCGTGAAGCGAGAAGCCAGTTCACATCTGCATAGCGGTGCTGTGTGTGTCGTATTGGATCAGGGGGAGAGCCACAGTAATGGAGGAGCAGCCATGCTGTCCCACTTAGTGGCCCAGGGTCCTGCTCGTGATGTGGCCAAGAGAGACCCAGCGGCCGTCTGTCTGGAGCCCAGGGTGTGGGGATATCAGGACAGGCTGACCGAGAGACCTTTCCCACATGCACACAGACACACACACACACACACACACACACACACACACAGAGGCCATGTGCAAATTCACAACCCAGTTATTTACCAAGCAGAAAAAGAAAGTCGGTTGTATTTATTTGGACACATGCCCTCAAAAACACTTTTACTCTCTATGCTGGAGAAGCAGCTACAACGCGGACGACGGCGGATGAAAATCGTGAAATTGCCGATGAGTCAAATGCCGTCGGATTTGCGTTTTGCGGTAACTAAGCTTGATGGCGATGTTTAAATAATAGGCTACAAATAACCGCAATGGCGGGTGGATACAAAAATCCAACCAGGGGTGCTTGTCAAGTCTAAAGGCCAACGGTGGGAAACAATCAAGCTGTTTCCTATACCGTCTATCGGAGTTAGCATTATGCTCACGCGGGAAGGGGCAACATGGAGATAATGTTGATGGAGATAGGCTGAGATACAGAGATGGAAAATAGAGTGGGAAACAGAGAGTGCATGCAAAACAAACAGAGAGAGAAAGGAGGCAAGGCAGAGACACTATTGTGTTTCCATCCAACTCTTTCTATTTTATTCATTTTTATTGCGCATAAAAAAACCCTGATGGGAAACGCAGACGATTAAAAAATGTCTCGAAATATCGCAAAAAAAACATTTTGACGCTTGAGGGAGGTGGAAAAGCCGGTGTAATATCGATAAAGGGTTAATGCGACAAATTGCAATGGAAACCGATTCAGTGAAATGAATGCCAATAAATGATGATGTTGTACAGAAATCAGCTACCGCTCCACCGGAGAGACGAAAAAAATGGCGGCAGACGAAAATATCAGTGCGGACCGAAGAGGAGACGTTCCTTGAAATAGCACAAGAAACAAACATCATTTTGTTTGTTGTGCGTTTTCGTTTCGTTCGTTTTGAGGTTCGTTTGGTGCTCTTTTAATTACGTCATCTCGATGAACCAACTCCTTATATTCGCATAACAGTAGTGGATAGAAACGCGCATATGCCGATTTTCTGAAAATTCTGTTAAAATTTGCGATACATTTGGATGGAAACCCAGCTATAGAGTAAGAGAGAGAGCGAGATATTGTGTATGTATAGAGAGAGAGAGAGAGAGAGAGAGAGAGAGAGAAATGCCAGAATGATGAAAGCCGTTGTGGTTCATTATTTGGATTAGCGGGGGGTGAAGGTAACACAATGTGAGCGTAAGCAATGAGGTATCCAGTGGTCCTACTGTGTTATAGCACACCTTCTGGAGGGGGGGGGGCGGCACAGAGACTCAGATGGAAACCAACTGCAAGGCGGCGGCCTTGTTTCCTGTTAAAATTCATTCGCTCGGGTAGAAGCCGAAGCTTTCATGAAAGGGGATTTTTGCTGTATTTTCCACCAAGGCCGGTCTCCGCGCGGTGTTGATTTGAAACCTTTACAGACACAGAAGCAACATGATCCGTCAAAACAAATATGAAACGAAAGAAAGCGAAAGACTTGAAGATACGAATCGAAAAGGCCCAATTCGTGAGACTAGCCATGACGCAGCCGCCTCTATATAAATGCGACGCGGTGTACGCGGGCAAAAATAAACTAACTACCGGGCCCATTGATCGAGACCAATGAATCAGCATCAGGCTGATGGTGTTAGGGGCCGCCGCTGCCGCCGCCTCGCCTCGTCGCAATACAATCACACACACTAACACCTGCATGCACCTGCAGAAAGAAACACACACACACCCGCGCGCGCGCCAACCACAACAGCTGCACGCAGAAAACACACACATTATTATGTGTGTGTACACAGGTGTACCGGTCCAAAACAAATGACATCATCATCCACACAGGCTCACATTTGATTTAGTCGCATCTTGGCCATCAATTTACTTACTCCCAGGATGTGTGTGTGTGTGTGTGTGTGTGTGTGTGCGTGTGTGTGCGCGTGTGCGTGTGCGTGTGTGTGTGCGGAGGGGGGAGGGGGGGGTGATAGC
>JAOPJI010000036.1:27431-38156 GCA_027122695.1 Merluccius productus | reverse complement strand
GGGGGGGGGGGGGGGGGGGGGGGGGGGGGGGGGGGGGGGGGGGGGGGGGGGGGGGGGGGGGGGGGGGGGGGGGGGGAAGCTGCTTGTAAAAGCCATTTCCCCGGTGCTGTGCGGTAAGGTGCAAGGCAAGCATGTCGCGCGAAGAAGGCAGGGATACAAATAAATAACCAATGAAAATAAAAGGACGAGCGGGGAGGAGGTTCACACTTCTCCGGATCACAATGAGCTGCAAGGCATCCCGAGCCGAGCCCCTTTTGCAGGTACACACGCACACACACGCGCGGGAGTACATACATGCCAATGCACTCATGCACACATACAATCACACACACACAATCTCACAGACACACACACACACACACACACACACACACACACACACCCACGAACAATGATATACACACACCTAAGTGCTACATGAACACCCACTGGCTGGCACAGTCATTCTCTCTCTCGCTCTCTCTCTCTGTCTCGGCCTCTCTCTCTTTCCCTCTGTGTCTCTCGCTCTCTCTCTCTCCCCACGCAGAGAGAAACTCCTCACACCTCGCCAACACACTCAGGGCAGCAGACAAGTAACTGTTGACCTTCAGCTGCCATGGAGCTGGCGAGGAGCTGTGAGAAGCAATAACATTTAGGAATCGGCGCGGGGCGAGAGACATAAGAGGCGAGGAGAGAGAGAAAACACTCGACAGGAGGAGGAGGAGAGGAGGAGGAGGAGGAGGAGGAGGAGAAGAGGACTCCCGACACCCGGGCAGCTAAGTGTGAAATCGTGTCTACTGGGTTCAGTTATGGAGAGCCCCGATTCCATTTCGCTCCTCGTCCAACAGGGTAAACAAAATAAGGCAGGGCGCCAACCGCA
Organism: Merluccius productus; assembly: GCA_027122695.1. Lineage (NCBI taxonomy): Eukaryota > Metazoa > Chordata > Actinopteri > Gadiformes > Merlucciidae > Merluccius > Merluccius productus. The sequence continues at coordinate 37,297 of JAOPJI010000036.1, read as the reverse complement.
GGCCTTATTTCATTATTCCCCCGCTGTTGAAGAATGATACATTCCTTACAATAGGAGCGCCGGTTCAGGTGTGCCTATTATCAGCGAAGACAAATAGGCCTTTATGCTGCCGCCCCCCATTTGTTTAAGACAAAGTCATGTAATTAAAATCTAATCAGCGACAGGGCCAGAGTGCTGTGGAAGACATGAATATTTAAACCTGCTTTCCCTCTGAATCCTAATGAAATGGTAATTTATGAAAGCCGCATGCTTAATTTTGGCCACGGAGCAAATTAACTGGATTTCAACAGATTCCCTTAAGTCATTTTTTCGTCCTTCTTCTTTCCACAATGTACAAGAATAATAGGATTTTTTTTTCTAAATCCTATTCAAAACTTTTTCCAAACGCTTATCCCACCAGTGCAGGCCTTTTTTTTCCCATTCTGAAAATATCAGATTGTGCATTCGGTATAAATATACATGCTTGGAATAGGAGCCAGGATGTAAGTTTGCGGCCGGGAGTTTCACATCTTTTTTTTTTTAGTCAAATGACGATTTCTGCTGGGCGAGCGCCTTCATTTGCATTGACTTAATGTAGCTATTAATGGCGCTATAAATGGAGATGTAAGAAGCATTGAGTTACGTAAGGCTTCCAGGGCACAGGCCTCTACTGGATATGGGAGCTGTAAAATCAGCTTTTCTCACCACAACTGGCTGTACTCCGTTGGTTGCCTTGGCGATGACTCATGTGCGTATATATATCATGCCAAGTGGCACAGGAGTTGAAAGCAACTTGTTACCAAGGATAGCATCTAAATATGCCACACGCAAGCCTTAGAGAGCGCACCAGTCAGGGTCTATTAACACTCCTGCATCCCTGAAGAAACGCTGGCCTTAACAAGCCAAGCCACACAACTTTTATACAATATAATGAAGTTCACCATGCTACATATTAACATAAGGAGCAAAAAAGAGCAGGACTTGGGCCAAACATTACAAGATTTTAATGATTTTTATATTTAAATCGAGGTCCCCAAACTCAAGCCTATGTTTATACAAGATATGCAAATGATGACCCCATTACCACACAGCGCTGTGCACTTGCAGATACTAAAAGGAGTTTCCCTATAGAAGCTCGCCTTAACACGCTAATGGTAACCTTTAACAGAAGCACAGCAAGTATTTATCTTTCAATGTTTCCCAGTTGTGCAAAGGAGAAAATATTATTTCGTTTTTCTCTTTACAGAAATGTATAATGGTTTGACAGTTTGCAAAGCCATGATTATTTGCAGAATGCAAATAATCATGCAAATAATCATGACTATGAGTCATGATTATGCATGTATTTGTTCTGTCTCAAAATAAATGTCCAAAGTTACAACAAAGAAAAAGGTGTTTTGAATATAGTTGTGTCACCTGGTGCCTAAAACAGCTCCTACATTTGTGATTTCTCTGCTTACACGTTTGACAAATACTGAGGCGTCACACGTTTGACAAATACATCTGGGATCTGAGTCATATAAATGATGAAAATGTAAAAACTATATTATAAATATAAAAAGTGTGTCTCCCATGCCTTCTGGTAATAAAGCAGTTTGCTCCATTTCCATGTGCTTCATCTCTCGCCTTAGACGACGTGTTCCATAATCGGTTATCTATAGCATACAGTCTATAGCACGGTGGGTTGAACTGATTAGTGACACCGCAACTGAAGAATAAGTTAAAAACTACTGCCCTCATGCACATCATCCTTTCTCCAACTACCTTCAAAAGCAACCTTCATATTCTTCACATTCATATGTGTATGTTTTCAAAGGATATGGGCAGTAATCCCAGATGTAACAGCCAAAAGGTTTTGCATGGTCATAATTGCCGCCTGTCAAATAGCAAATAGCACTGGAATGGATTCCATAGACTTCGATTGACATGGTCTACTGCATTTACCTACAAGTCTGGTAAATAACTTAGGATGTGTGGTAAGGTCACCAGGAAATTCAAATGGACTTATTCACCTTGTCATCTCATGTCATATTATTCACCTCCTCAACAATGCATTTAAACAAAAGCAAAAACGTATTAATTTGTTATTTTACATCTAAATCTAATAAATGTACTACTACTACTACTTCCTACTTCCACAGCTGAATTTGTTTTTCGGTAGTGATGATCAGCGGACAGCTCAACATTCAACCAATCATATGTATGACATTCAACTCTACTCCCAAAGTCTCAAAATGAATGACATTCTTGAGTATGTTAGTCGAAACTACCTTGTTTTTACGTGACAGTGAGGCAGAGGAAGCTGACGAACGCCATCCAAGGCTACTTTCCATACTCTCAAATCTCACTGACATGACACCTGTATCTTACCACAGAGATGTTAGGTGTTATCCCCTGTCCCCTCACTCCACTGCTCCTGTCATTTCAGTTGAAACTTTCCTCCCCGCTCAGTGAAAAGTACGAGCGAGGTTGGCATCAACTGTCATCACATTTTGGTAATATTTTGGTAATCCCAAAATAATTTCAGATCGCACTAAACCGACACAAGAAGCAGTGTGCCATTTTTGTAAACTGTCTATGACCGAAAAACCACAACACTGGTGTTGACTGAGACATTTCTGACTCCAATACATGTCCCTTAGTCACAACAGAATATAAGAAAAGTGTTTAGCCAACCAAGCTTACATTAGTGAGCTTCATAGTGAGGAGATTTAGTTATTCCTGCATCCATGTCTCCTATCAATTCCAGGATATCATTACTATCTATTACTATTACTAGTAGGCCTACTATCATTACAATAAGAAACAAGTGTCAAGGTCTATGTTTTAATGAAGCCAATTTTCTATTTTTCTATTTTTTGCTAGCTTTGTATCTGAACCTGAAACTTATTGAAAGTACTACCACTATTGCTACTACTACTACTAGTTAGGACCTATATATAAGCTACTACTTCTTCTACTGATATGGCTACAACTATGCCTATTGCTACGACCTCTACTCCTGCTACCACTACTTCTACTATTACTGGGAATATTGCCACTACTATAATAATTGGAGGAGAGGTGCGCTGCACTATTGCTGTAGCAGCTGCCTCCTCCACACTCCTCCAGCCGGCTACTATTACTGGAGTTAGATCTGTGATGGCTTTCTGGCTCGTATCCTGGGCCTCAGCAGTTCCTCCATTGCCCGACTCCTGTGTCCTTGACAATCCCACTACGGACGCTAAATTTAAACCACCGTCCCGGGAACTCGAAGGTAGAGTCCAAATTACGTGAAGTGCTGAAATACGAGAAAAAAACAACTGTTAGGGTTAGGGTGTCACCTTATTGGAATTGAACAACAGCAAATATTTGTACATGTATTTCACAACATGAATTGTTTGATGATCGCCGTTTCTTTTTAAAGCTTGGTCCTGAGGAGGTAGGATTCCGGTGGAATGGCTATAGAAGTGTTGAATGTACGTTGAATGTACTCATTAAAGTATTGAATATTACATGTCAAAACCTGGCACGCGATTAAAAATGCTTTCCTAACTGTACCGCGCAATTAGACCTTAATCAGAGTCAAAGCACTAGAAGGCGTTCTGCGGTGAATAAATAAGCGCGGCCTACAGGGCACCTAAACATTTCATGACAATTAAACATTGAAAAATATCAGAATTGCCGTACCCTGGAGAAAACCATGTTAGCGTTGTGATGAAATTGCGTGAAACAGTGAGATCATCGGGAAGCATCTCAGAATGTTTTTTTAGTTTTTTTTTAAAGTTGTGAAGTAAGTGATGATTTGACCTTAATCCTTGTGCATAATTTCCGAGCGTGGAAACATAAAAGAAATAGCTCAGTTCACATTGACATAGTTTTAGCCCTATCTTCACTCCCCCTTAGAGGTGTAAACACTGAAAACCAATGGCTCATTGAGCACACTTCGAAAAAATTAAATAGCTGAGAAGCCCTGGGCTCTTTGGCTGTTTCCCATGTGAATATCTGCTGTGCTGAGCACTTTCTCCGTCTTCCATCTTCTTCCGCCCTGGAAAGAATTAGACATGACCCGTTTTTTAAAGATACAATATTTATACTGAACAATGTAATGGCTATTGATACCGCCATGATGACAATGTGAGAGCCCTTCTGCTGAAGCATTTAGCTGTAGGCACACGCAGTCCGGCGCGCTACGTGCAAACAGGCTGTAGCAGTTTGCCCCTGCTTCACACCACCTAAGTGGCTTTTTGCTGGGCACAAGACACCGGTCCTTGTTTGAGAATACATCCATTTATTGGAAATGGCAAGATGGTGCAGGCCGAGTCCTGGCAGTGGCTCTCTCCTGAGTGTGTGTGTGGTGACGTGTGCTGGTTTGATGTCTAATCAGTCTGACTCTAGTCTAATCAGCCAGGTGAGGCTGTAAACCGCACACACACTCCACACACACGTTTCATTGGATGTAAGCAGAGTATTTTTGTCAATGTGTGTATTTTTATTGTCAGTATATTATGGCGATATATTTTATTTTTAACTCATTGACAAATTCATAGTTAATAGTGAAGTGGAGTAACCACTTATTGGGCCACCGACGATGGTTTTACTGGCTGATGCACTGAGGCACAAATTAGTTTTGACAACTGGGTGGTTCCGGTCCGTGGTCTTGGTTCTGGGCCTCTGGATGCGATCTTGATCCGTCCACGTACCCACCAAGATGAGGATCTGTCCGCACCACCCTCAGAGGCAGTTCTACTGCTGGAGAAAGTACATGCCGTAGATCACAACATGATCTACGGTGGATGTCATCAACATTACATTACCGCTTGATGGCGCCTATCTGAATAATCTCGCTCTCCTTCCACTCATGTCTGCAGTCTAATTTGTTTCATCATTGGAAGCGACTCATCGGCGTCTAATGTTCATGCACGTTTGATGCCGGTGATTCATCCTATTACCTATCGGCTCGTATAGAGGAGCACATGTACAGGCGGTCTCAGAGGACAGACTGACAGACCCGCCGGTTGTCTCAGACAGCCTGGTTGTCTGGTGGTCCGTTCTTCCTCCCCTCAGGAGAGACTCTCGCAACATGAAGCAAGATTCACATCTTGCTCCATGTTGCACAAATGTTTCATTGTTACTACTCATCACTGTCAAGCAATGGGAGGACTGCGCTCTCTCTCTCTCTCTCTCTCTCTCTCTCTCCCTCTCCCTCCCTCTCCCTCTCTCCCTCTCTCGAGCCACAGGTTGCTTTCCTCTGTCGCTGCCTCTGTATGACATTTATTTCCACATTAGTAAATTAATGATTTCAAGGATCTGTGGCATAAGAGGGGTGGGCGGAGGAGGGGTGCATCTGGATTGTACCCCTGCCACCTTAATGTAAATAGGGCAATCATAATGTAACTATCAAGGGGGCTCGACATGAATGATGAAGTAACTATCAGGAGCTCAGAACCAGCAAGTTGTGTTTCTCCCTTTAAACATTGAAGGAGAATGAACAAGAGCGGGAGAGAGAGAGAGAGCGAGAGAGAGAGAGCGATAACTGCACCCTGCAGGCCTCCAGGTGGGAGAGAACCTGATTGAGGTGGAGGATCAGAGCACTAACAAGACAAGACGAGGCCGAGAGATAAACTAGAGGAGATGGAGAAACAGGAGGCCAACTATAGCAACAGTGTTATTATTACCAACCACCAATGATGTGTGTTTCTGATTCCTATGGTTACTCTGCACTCTGTCCAGTTTCTGTTGTTGTTGCTTTAAACTAAAGGCTGTGCAGCACTATAGCTGTTTTTCTGTAGCTCCTCCAATTTTGATTGGATGCTGCGAGTGTTGTCAGCCTCGACTTGCAAGCGGCTTCTGATAAAAGTGTCTGCTAACTGACTAAAAAAAGTAAATGCAATGTGTTATATAAGACTATATAACTGTCAAAATATTTCCTGTAAATACGAAGTAGCTGAGTGTTTAGCAAGGTGAAATCCCTCACCTATGCAGGGTGAGGGAGGACCACAGCTGGCCAGATGTCTGAGCTCTGACGAGGAGAGCAGACACCTTGGTTCACCCCCGCGCAGGACAACATCTACATATATCATCAAAGCAACAGGAGCAGAAGATGAATAACTGAGTCAAGATGGCACCCACCCTGAGATACGGCTGCAGGCGCCGGCTGCAGTGCCCTCCACACTGCGGATCCGGCACACAAGTCAAGCGGTGGAGTGATCCTGCGTCGAACACTGCTCACCGCATCCATACAAGGTGAACATGGACAACATACAGAAACACGTGGATCACAAACACTGCAGTTGGCCAGCAGTATAACATTGTTATACTGATGGCCAACTTTGTGAATATTTGGCTAGAATAAAGAAATCACACTATACACACTAACAATTGAAAACACACAAACAAAATATGACCATATATATATATATATAATTATTATTATTATTATTTTATTTTTAGGTTAGGTGAAGTCTCTTTAAGCTCCGGGGCCTGAAGAGAAATACTTTTCTTAAGGGACCTCAGGATGGTCATTTTGTGGCCGGTGTCATCGGAGTGACGAGACGCCCCAAAGGCCACAAACCCCCTGGACAAAAGGAAGGCAGAAAAGATAAATGGATGTTGTCATTTTTATGTGTGTGTGCATGTGCATGCATGTGTGTGTGTGTGTGTGTGCGTGTGCATGCGTTCGCGCATCCGTGTGTGTGTGTGTGTGTGTGTGTGTATAGCTGATAATTTCTGCTGAGGCAACAGAACTCTAAACCTTGTGCCGTTGGTTTATTCCTGACTAAATGATTTTAACGTCAGGCGACTCGGTGGCTCGGTGGACTTCATGTAGCAGCTTAGCTGTGGAGAAACAAAACGCAGCAAGCAACACGGCTTACCGTATAACACCGCAAACCAGAAAGTGGCACTGGAAGTGGAAGGATACTGTTGTATATGTTTGGTGTGCATTCAGATAATCTTCGTGAGGCCTGATGCCTACTGGCAGACTGTAGGCGGACATCGTGGTTCCTAACCACTTGACACTGCTGCCCTCGCCCGAAGAGCAGTCAAGCTGCTGTTACTGTGAGGCTGGAGGTGACGTCTTTGGTCAGGTATACCTTATCTAGGTATACTTTGACCTGGGCCCAGTCTTCAAATGATATGGCCTGCAACCAGTAGATCTAGGGGTTCAAACACAGACACACTGATATGTGGACCTGCCCTGGGGCTGCCGATGGAAATGAGCAAGATGCTATAATCCGGTACAATGCATCTCCTCTCATTGAGACTAATGCCTTTTGTACGTTGTCCCTGACAAACAAATGAAAAAACAAAACATTAATTTGTAAATCAAACAACAATATAAGACTGGTAAGACTAGTTTTACATGGACCAAGTCCCAAGGCGCTGGAAAACCAGCCCTCTTTGAGCATGGTCTTAATGTGCTGAGCCAGCATGGCCTGTGGCCTACGTGTCTCGCATCCCCAGCAGAGGGCACCATAGGGGGCAGGGCTGCATGCCCTCTTGGCAGCTCCAGCCCCCCCTGGATAGCTGCTCCTTCCCCTCTGGCAGCTGGCCCCCCATGGAGCCGCAGGGCGCTAGAAGCAGCAGTTGGCTGGCCTGGCCTCTGCCCCCTACCTTACACCTGACTGCCTGTGCTGCCTCTACAGGGGGGGGCGGCCGTCCTATAGGTAGGTCCCGACACTGGGGAAGGGGGGGGGGGGGTTCTCAGTGGGTGGATTTGGTGAGAAGGTCCCTGTCCCAGGTCTCTCACAGGGCTGTGGGTGTTTGTAGTAAGGACAAACACCTGCACCGGTCGCTTCCATGCACGCGCAGCAACAGTAATGTGGTGGTGTTGATAATAAGCCTGGTTTCTGTCGCGGAACAACAAAGGATGTCTCTTTCTCTCTCTGGTCGTTCGTCCACAATACATTACTTCTGCCTCTTTTTTCTTTTTCTCTGTTGCAGAGGCTGGGACTGTGAGGGGGCCGCGGTCTCTGGGAGGCCCTCAATGTTCTGGTCTGAGTCCCTTAATGACGCTGGTGCTGCTAATAACTGTGTTTCTTTTCTACTCACAACAGACAGAATGTATGTCCTGTAACAGTCCTGCTGTCCTATTATCTGACCCAATGATAACATATCGCAAGTTTAGCTGAGATGGATGTTGTATTTAGATGATAGCAAAAGTTATGCTATTATATGACTGCATATCTCTATTGAGGTTACTTGGCTTACAAATGAAAGCTTTATTGTAAATTATTATTTAAAAAATGCCTTTGATTTAGGATTATCTGTCATGATTCCAATATAGCAACAGCACCTCAATCTAAAGCCAGTGCTGATCCCTACCAATCAATGGGATGGATGGCTCTGTGTGTGTGTGTGTGTGTGTGTGTGTGTGTGTGTGTGTGTGTGTGTGTGTGTGTGTGTGTGTGTTATTCACGAACAGAGTATGAAACATGTGCACCGGTAGACTTCAGGGAGACTTAATCCGCGCATCCGAAGACGGAGAGCCGGTTCAAGTCGGAGTTGAAGTGGAGCAACCGTGGCGCCCGCTTGTCACAGAGGAGAGGACACCGACCGTGGGAAATGCGCCGCGGCCCGTGACTGAAAAGGCATCGACACCTCCCATATCCTGATTGCCTCAGACACCTCCACGCACACAAACACGCCACTAGCAGCTGGTGATCTCATTCAGCATTAAAAAAAATTACATCTCCGCTCTCCTGGGGCCCGCTGTCCCACAATGCTTGTCAGTGTCTATGATGGGCTTGTTATAATGCTGCTGATGATGATGACGACGATGGTGAAGATGATGATGATGACAATGATGATAGCCCCAATCTTATCCAGAGCGCACCACCCCCTTCCTGGTACGCCACCTGTCGTGGGTTGGGATGTGTTCTTTCCAAATGTCACCCAGACTGACGTGTGTGTGCAGTGCTGTGGATCTACGGAGGAAGCAAAGAGGCAGAACTACTCCACCCAGTTCTGACAGGCACTGTCACCGTTCTGGCATTGTTGTTTTCCCCGAGACCGCCTCCGCGCATCTCTGATCAAACAGGATCAGGTGCACGGTGACATAAACTACAAATGAAAGTTTGTTGTGATGTTGTTACTTAGCGTATAGCTTCACAGCAGCTGTGAAATACCACGACGGCGTGTTTTAACGGCGGGGAGAAGAAGTTTCCGCCAACTCTGACACCGTCGTTGTCTTTTCCTGGTGTGACCGTGTGAGTCACTCACACAACCTCCGCGAGAACCGCTGTGGACATGAGTCTCGTTTCATCGCGTTGATGCCTCCTGGAAGGCAGTAATGTATGCCTTGTGATAATCATCGCTAAAAAAGCGAGTGAATATGTGCACCTCTGAAAAGTGACGCAGCGGGATATCTATAAGGCTTCAGGGTGTAAAACTTGTAATTTTCACAATCACACATGCCTGTTGCACCCGGGGCCATAACAGAGCTGTATTCCAAGAACCGCGCAATAATGATAATAATGATAATAATAATAATAATAATAATAATAATGCATTTGATTAAAAAAATACTTTTCTCAGACTCAAGGACAAGGAATTATGGGCTAACGTTTATTTAACTTAACATTCTCAGAGTTAGAGTTTCCATTTAGTGGTATTTCACCTGTGCAGCAGGTCGTACCTGTTTGAATCAACATTAATATCCTGCTACTGTTCTCCGTTAAAATGATCACTATTTTAGGAACTTACTTACCGACACAGAACAAAGTGATCAATACCACTGTGGCAGCTCTGAAAACCTTGGTTCAACTTCAGTCTCCGGTTGCTCCTGACTACAGAGTTAGCACTTCTGCTTTTCACCCAATGCTTAGCTCCTTAAAGGTACAGTATGTAGTTTTTTAAGTAATTTATTACCTCAAATCAACATCGTCATTCATAAATAAGTCCCTATT
>JAOPJI010000036.1:12274-22599 GCA_027122695.1 Merluccius productus | reverse complement strand
ATTTCCCTTTTTAATTTTTTTTATTGGTCAAAAGAACTCTTCACTCACATTTTCTACACCACTAACCCCCCCCCCCCCCCCCCACAAAAAAAAGAACATTTAAGAAAATCATCAGCACCTCTCGTTCTGACAAAACACACAGCTCAGACGCTCACTTAAAACTAATTTAATTAAAGTTTCAGCCAAGCGGCTCTTCACTCATGCTAATTGCTGCATCTTTTTTCAGCTCGATTTGATACCCTTCTCCATGAGAAGGGTATCAAAGTACAATGTGAAAATTAACTCTCAAGACTTCCTGAGTTTGTCTCTCAAAAAGTTTAAGTTGTCCATTCTTTAGTTGTAATTGATAAGGAGAAGCTACTTGGGATCAAAGAGAGACCTGTGTGAGGAGGAGACTGCTGGGACCGTCTCCCAGCAGTTAATAATAATAATAATAATAAATTGCATTTATATAGCGCTTTTTCAAGACACCCAAAGCGCTTTACATAGTGTGTGTGTGTGTGTGTGTGGGGGGGGGGATATGACACCTCATCCGCCACCAGTATGTAGCACCCACTTGGGTTACACCTTTATACTCCTGGAGACTTTGAGGGTAGGATCTTTATGTTAAATATCGTCGCCACAAGCCGTCCTCTTCACCACGAGACACAGAGCAGAGATACAGGTGAACGAGCTGATGCATTCCCGTTATAATTCAACTGGTTCATAATACAAACAAAAAAAAGACTAATCATGCTAATGAGACTCCTGGATGTTACTAGTGTATGTTAATTACCAAAGCCAATCGTGTCGAGATTAATTACTGGAACTTATGTATTTTCAAATCACAGGTGACACAAGTGTAAATAGGAACAGGAATATATGTGTAAATTAGAAGACAACATTAACACCAAGTTATTCTGGCATGGTGTAAAATGTAGACTCTCTCATCATGTTTAATGATGGAATAGGCCTGCAGAGAAAATGAAAACTGGCTGGCCCTTATGTACTTTCCAGTTTGAACATCGTTTGCCTAATAGCCTCCGCTCGCACTAAAGTAAGAAATGTAATGCTATTTTAACTGTATTAACAACAGAGTTTTGCAAGGCACTCCTTAAAATTGGGATTCAAATATTGACTTTAAGGGCGCTTTGCCGGGCCACATTAGTATCCGAATGTCAGGATACAATTAACAGCCGCTGAACCTGAATAATGTGAAATGCTGGGATCAATACTTTTTAAACTTAACTCAGGGGATGTATTAAGAAGTAAAAACACAACAGCAGGCTTTAAAATGGATCTTGTCTTTTAATACATTACATGTTAGATTGTATGATACCTCCTTAATGCACACAGACTATTACAGAAGGATTGGATAATCCGCAATAGGACACGGACATCAATTTCGTCTTGCCCATGGGGCAGATCAGAGTAGGTTTGTGCACAAATGAAAAATGAACTTCACAACGGCGCCTCCATTGTTTACTTCAGCCAGATGTGCTTGTCTCCGACGTCCTCATTATAACCTTGCGCATACTTCTTCCCAGGGAGCTGCAGAGGGACCGGCCGGGGGAGGAGAGGGAGAGAGAGAGAGAGATGGATGGGGAGAGGAGAGTGAATGTCAGTCAGCAGAATGGAACCAGACAGATGCCTGCGCAAGATTAAATGAGCCGAATCGGGTGGAACGGGTTAAAAAAGCACCTATGTAGTTGTTGTACACCGCAGCGCCCTCGGAGCTACGCGGCGGCGGCATAGCATTTTGTGTGGGTTTGCACCTGTGGCGGTTAACAAGGTGAGCCGCACTTGGATACATGTAATACTCTCAATTTATGTTCCTGCACACGGCGGGGAAAAATAACCGCATAAAAACACATTCACCGTTTGTCAGAAAGCGCCCCAGCGTCTTTTTCTTCCCTGTATAGTCGTCCAAAATCAGAGCTTGTATAAAAGCAGAGGAAGCCACGGTGAACGCGAAGGAGTCCGGCAGGGTTTGATTTGGCTACCACTCACAAGGAGGGGGTCGTTTGTCATGCTGTTGTCAACAGTCACGCAGTATACGGTTCAACGTGAAATACGAATGAGTACCATCCATAGTACTTGTAGGCATCCCTGTCACGGTCTCACTAGTGACCGCTCATCGGTGGCCAAGCAACAGAGCCATAGCCGATGGCACCCCCCGATGGACGCTTGTCGAATCCCAACACCAAGGTGCATTCGCATGAAGCGCGATGGGACACCGTAGGCCACCCACTCCATTGTTTTCCGAAAAATACTCCTAAATACTATGCTTTAACTACTGCTATACCTACTAATGCTATAACTACAACTGTATAACCACTACAAAACACTACTACTACTGCTACGATAAGCACAACAAACAACTACACCACTACCAACACCACGACATGGAAAGACATATTTAACCACTACTACTAATAATACAAATACTATAAATACAGAAAAACCACCACTACTACTACTACTACAAAATGCTGCTAGGACATGACAACCACTTGCCGCGTGACGTAGGTGGCCGGCGGCTGGCCTAGCGATGCGAACGGTGACCCATCGCGTCTCATGTGAATGCGCTTTTAGGCAGGATGGGGTTGTTTTTTTTGGGTTTTTTTTAAGAGCGCTTATCTGATGTTAACAATCCGGGCTTTGTTCCCTGAAGCCTTTGCAGAAGAAATATCCGGTCAGGAGGATTCATGTGGATCCATGGGGGGGGGGGGTTTCCGCGGCTATGACAAGACGGATGGTCAGGCCGAGGGCCGTCCGGTTGCAGTCCATCATCGGGCGAGCCAGTAGCAAACGGCGCGTTATGAGTTAGGGCTAATGTGAAGGCACGTCGGTGACAGAGTGACAGACAGTCGGGCCGCTCTCTGTCACCTGCCCTTTGTCAGCACATTAGTCTTAGCCGTTTGGGAAAGCAGCGCATCGAATGGACGAGATTAAAATAACAAAAAAAAGGCATCAACCGAAGCCTGCGCTCGCTCGCGTCGTGACCTGCGATCCCAGTTTGACGAGTAGGCTCGGCGATAGGCCTTAATGTAAACCGCCCGTGTTGGCTGTCTTTACTGCTAACAAGGACACCAGTTATACACAAAAAAAATGTAATAATTATAATAAGTTATAATTATAATATAACAAGCTATATAAGCTCACAACTATTGGTTTTAGTCATCACATTCATTCCACCACGACATGTAATGCGGGGTGTCTTCTCAAAACATTTTGATTCACCTTATACGCGACTCCGATTTGTACTCTGTAATGCTTGAATGACACGCCACGCCACGGGAATGACAGTCACACCCGAGTAAGGGTGTGGAAGTAGAGAAACGCGACTTCAGTCTTTGTCGATGCAGGCCCGCGCCAAACATTGCGAATGGCGGTGAATGGGGAGGAGAAGGGGTGTGCGGGTTCAGGGATTACAGGTGCATACATAACGCTTCCAATCCAACCACCCAAGGCTGTCGGCGCGTTCACTAAAAAGTAATTGGATTCGATCGCGGTATCAAAGCGGAGAAGTGAGCCTTATCCGCGCGCGCACGTTATTGTACCTGATTGCGCGGTGCCTGCCAATACTAAAGCGGTACCAAGAGAACTAAAACGGTACCAAGAGATGCAAAAGTCCTCCGACGTCTGTCCCCCCCCACCGCAAAGCCACCACCCCACCGCAGCCCCACCGTTGTTTCTGTGCAGATCGGCTGCACAAAATGTCAGGTCAGAGACGCCTTGCTCAGCCTCATGTTTGCCGCAATGGATGCAGTGTGTGGGTGGGTGTGGGGGGGGGAAACAACTAGTCGCAGTCAATAAACAGAAAAGGTCACACCCAAATGTTTTCCTGCAAGAGTGTTGATGCCCGGGACCTAGCAGCATATTCCCTCACGTGGCATTTGCCGTCCTGTGAGCGCACAAGCTGATTTGATATTTGAAGCAGCAGGAAAATGACTTTCCTCCCTCAGGAAAGCAGTGGCACCGCATATCGCTGACAACAAAACTCACAAGGGGAAGGGGAGCGAGAGAGAGAGCGAGAGATAAAGGAACAAACTCATTTATTTATGGGAAAAGAAAAAGCAATAGAAAAGGACTTAAGACTTTGAGATAGTATCTTTGTTGGGGGGGGGGGGGGCGTGTAATTCGCAATCCGCGATACGATCTGTGTAGCATACGCGTCCGTAAAGGCGCCGGTAGACTTGCGAGTGTCCCGCCGCCCCTTCTGCACCATACATACCGATCTGAACTTGTAGTAGAGTTCGTCGGACTCGTGGGCGCCGATGGTGATTTCCGGCAGGAACTTCGGTATGACCGGCAGGTTGGCCACCTTGTGTTTGTCTTCCACACTGGAAGGCGAAAACAACTCTCGATCAGGAACAAACTGAGCAGCAGCACATTTACATGCACAGCACACTGGAATATATCCTGTTTCTGTATTCATCAATGCTTCATCTCCATTCACTTGACGACCCATATGCAATGGGCTTCCCTCTACTCCCTCTACTTAGAAGGTAATATGGTGGCGTTTACTTCCATTAAAATGTGACACCACTCTTTTCTCGTGTGGTGCCAGTCGGTCAGAAACCTGACCAAATTGTTACTGTAACTACTTTATTGTTTCACTATAATAACTTTATAGTAACAATAGTTACTTTTTTTAAAGTAACATCATCAAGAGGACCAAACATTGACACAGAGGGCAGACCGGAAGCGTACCCAAGTGCTAGGCACAAAGCTTTCCGGCAGCATTATTTTCAAGTGTGTGTGGAGATTATCTGAAGTCTTACAGCATTCTCATGTGGTGGTAGCTAACGTCATCCTGTTCCAACCATGGTCCTTTCTCAAACTTCAAATACTCAACATCTTCTGCCACCTGCCCGGAAAGGTCACAAAAACAATGAATTATAAAAAAGAAAGACGGACATAAAATGATATATAGTACAGTATTATATAAAGTATAAAGAAATTATCACTGAAGTCCGGTCTAGAGAAAACATGGATGTAACCGGCCCTATAGGGCAACAATTCAATGAAATATAATACTGTGGCTAGCATTATTATACATTGCGAAATTATTTAACAAATTATTGGCTAAAAATGATTCTGGTCCTATGAGGATATGAACATAAATAATATAAGTTATTGATTCCCCCACTCTTTGCCCTCTTACCCTTTCAATATCTTGGGCTTGGACTGTATCGTAGGCCAGCACTTCTGAGATTTCGCTGCAAGAAAACACAATCGTTCATTGTGAATATTCATTTGGAATGACATTACAAAAACTACACTATACACTGCCAATTTTTGTCCAGCAGTCAATAAAGAAAAAAGGCCACACTTTAAAAGCCTCAATTGTTACAAGAGGAACTGCACTCTTGTAAAAAATAAATTGTTATGGAGTTATTTTGATGCTCTTCAACAGAAACAGCACTTTGCTTCTGTGACACTTGGCGTCCTCAAACTGCAGCCGCCCAGGCATGAATCTCACACATTCTCTGCAGCGCATTAACGGGCGCCGAGACAATGACTGTGGTATGAAAACATCATTTCACACAGACACTTATCACTCCTGGGTTTTCGTCACAATGAAAAATGACGAAGGGGTGAGAATAACGTGTGTGGAAGTGCCGTACTTCCAGCGGGGAAAAGGTTTATCAAACTCCAACCCACTAGATGTTCTTTGTTTCCAGACGGAGCGCTGAGCAGGATATGAACGACAGGCTGCATGTAGGGCTTATTCACCAGAGAGGCTACTCGCCCCAGCTCCAGCCTGGCAGTGCCGGGAGGGCTCAAGTACTCAATACAAAACCAAGCAGAGCTTTACGCCAAGCAGCAATTCTTTGGGGTGCCTGAGTTTGAAGTATCCTCTGAAGGACTGTGTGGACAGTTGAAATTGAATAAGGACACTTTGAGAGTGTCCGCTGCGCTACACTTTTCTGAGTCAATTTTAGAAAAAAAAAATGCTTCTGCCAAATTGCTTTTTTATTGCTGTGTAAAGACACATCCATGTATTTACTCCTTCATTTTTTATTTATTTTTAATCTATTTATTCATCTGAATTTTTTTAAAGTTATAGTCGAGTACAACGGGCATTTAAATCAACACTTAAAAAAAATTATATTCTGATGGCTTGTAGCCCAATACAATACAGACAAAAACTTGGGACAGCCAAAATGTCATGTTATACTTGCCAGATAAACTAATCCACTCCTCTCATTCACTCATCCACTTACCCAATTTTCGGCAGGAAGTTCTTCTTGTAAGAATCTTCAATTGCCTTCAGATACGCCAAGGGCACGTTTTGCAAATAAGACTGAAGAAACAAAAACAAGACGAAGCATAAGATAGTGATCACCTCACCTATCAAAATATATTTAAAATACAAATCTACATTCATTCCGTATTTTCCAGGTGTTTGCCCTTAAACTAAACTGCCATTTAATGCTCGCAAAACATTTTTGGGGACGAAAAGATCGTCATGTTCCACATTTAAACACATTAGGCAAGAAGTGAAAAAATAAACCACCTAATTAAGAGTATGCTTTTTCCCCAGTATCAAGTAAAAACTGAAGATTAGGTGGATAGTAGATAGGATAGGATCATTTCTCAGCCGTTTGTATCAGAGGCAGCAAAATCATTAACCGAGTGTGCATATAGGTGATGTAGCAGCTTTGATAAAAATGCCTTATTGGCTCTCCAAGATCCATTCTACTGACAAATTAGCCAATTCAAATCACATTAAAACATCATTTGGATGGTGAGCAACAACCGTCTGAGGCTAAATGGCTATTCAACAAGCTTGCCAAGACAAAGGATGAGCACACAACTTTCCCCAAGTCCACAAATTCGGAAAAGCAGAGTATGGTTTGTTTGTAAGGTGAGATTTCTCTTTTTAATTAAATAACATGAATTATATAAAAGTATAATTAAAGTCAGAATATAATATTCTTAAGGCCAGAATTGTGTCTTTAAAAATGGTATCAATATTAAGTATAAGATTGAATTGTGGTTTGGTTTGAAAGGCATATTAAAAGTATGTTAGTGCGATAGTACGCACTAATCTTAAAAGCCTTTTCAACGATTAAAGGCTCCTATTTTCTGGCTGCATATGCCAGCCAGTTCTTAAAATGTTTATGCAACTTATTTTTGTGACATGCTGTGAAGAATTAGGAGACAAAAAGAGCCAATTTAAACTTCAGTAACTACAATTCCAGACCGCTGTGAAGGGACATGAAAAGCACTAGTCATACAAAAAGAGTCCAATGTTAGTGGGAGAGGACTTTTATCTGGTGTAGAGAAAATTCAATTAACTTTGAATGAAGGTTGTATTGATTCCAGTTATAAAAAGGGATCATATATGTAAATGTTATGCATTTTGCATAAATCCATAGACATTTTGAACTGCACTTTTTACAAATTAACTTGTAAATGCTACAACAAGTGTGTCATGACATCAGCCTCACACAATGCTGACCAACCAATGACCTAGTGACCAAGTCTGATGCCATTTCATTTTCACCTCCCAGTTTAATTTGTTGACAAAATGCACCCTGTCCGATAGCTTCACCTTGTGTTCTAATGTCTATATTGCAAATAGGTATTAAATTGCAATACTTGCAATACTTATAGTTGATAAATAGGGCTAGCCTGAATACCTATTTTCAAGATAAAGATAATTGCTGCATTTTCCGAAGGCATATTCAAATAGTGTTCATAAAAGATTAAACACTTGAAAAATTATTTGTATTTATAAATTGTTTGTAAATACAAGGCTGAAATAAATGTTGACAATGCTAGCAAGTTGTGTGTAGGCTGTGCCGCAATAATGTGGCATACAACAATTCTAATGGCACAACGAGGAACCCCATTCACTATGCATATAGACATTAAACTTGACCGAGAGAATGCAGTTAAGTTGGTTTCATATTGGATAATCAATACCTTATGAGAATCACGTATGAGAACATTGGTTAATAGTTTTGAAATCGGTGGAGGATGAAGAACAATCTAATATGAAACCAACTTGCGGTGACGGAGAAGAGAGTTTCAGTGGCATTTTAAAATAGGATTTAATGATTGACGATTTCTTGGCTGTGGCTCATATCAGTTTTTCCTCAAGCGTGATGGCAAGAACGTATGAAACACCGGATTGATTCGAATCCCTCCGTAATGTCCGACCGGTGACCTACCAGAGGGATATTCAGATACCTGGACAATTGTGGCCTGCCCCAATAGACTGCATTGTACAACTCTAAATATTAACCGACTCAGATATGGGGACCACGCAATTTAAAATAAAGTCATGGATGGATTCGTGACCGACCGCATTCCATACCTTGCCACTCTGTTTCAGCTTCTTCTCCACCTCCTCAGCTGCCTGATCTACATAGATCACAATGTGGGGCGGCAGGAATTCGCAAATGCTAATGCCTTTGATCTCATTGTAGTGGTCCACACCTGCAATCCAGAGTGATATGGTGTGAAGACTTTATATAGGGCTTGAGCCAAAGAAAGAAAACCAACATCATTTGTTGGCCACAGTGAGTTAGCGCCACATTGTTGGGCTGCAGAGTATAGCCAATTTATAATTCAAATGGATATTCATGCAAAAAAGGTGCATGGACATTTTCGGATAAAAGGAAAGAGAAAGTAGAGTCATCATAGCACCAAAACATCTACAAAAAGTTTGTAGATATAAAACATTTGCTAAATGTTTTCATTTAGCAAATGTTACAAAAGCAATGCTACAAAACCAGGATCTAGCCTTTGCAATACATGGGTGAAGATTGAGATTAATACATGTGATCTTTTTAGGTTTTCTTGTAATGCATTACTCACATTGTTTCCTGATGTAGCCCTGTTTGTACATAGCCTCCATAAACACCATGTCACTGAAAGGGGAACGCTCCAGAATCACACCTTGACCTTGAACACACATCAGGTTCAAAATGTTATTATACATCATCATCAATATTATTATTATTATTATTATTATTATTATTATTATTATTATTATTATTATTATTATTATTATTATTATTCAAAGAACCTGGGTTATAGGTTGTGTCTTCAGTTTAACCATTAGTTCTGAAAGTGGCCAAGTGATACCGACACAAGGACATTAACTTGTGTTTAGTTTTGTTGTTTAGATCCGATGCCAGAAATTCACAAGAGTCAAATTTTAGTCTCAACTAAATTCTTAATTGTTTAAAACCAAATGGCATTACTTTGGTTTTCTGCAATGGCATGTAATTACATTTGAAAACAGATACACTTTATTCAATCAACAAGTAACCAATCAAATCCTCATCGAACGCATGAAGTTGAACACCGATTCGAAACACCCACCGCGTTCCAGGGAGCCGAGGCCCCTTGGCGGTGCTGCACTTCATACTGGAGCGTCATCCAGCCGGTCCGGACGTCTGCAGTCTGCGGGGCCTCCCAGCTCAGCTTGATGTCGAAGTGGGTCCCGCTCAAGCCCACCGTCAGGAGGGTCCAGTTGAGCCCGACGGGCGGATCGGGTTGCACTGGAGCAAAAATAATAATAATATGAATAAGAGTGAATAAAAGAGGTCAGAAAAGCAAACGCCATGTCAGCCATGTTCTATTCGATTGGAATGGTTACATTTATAATATATTAGCAGATAATTAACTTCAAAAAAGATGAGAATGTTAATAGTCCTTCTTTATTTACAAGACTGGATCAGTGTTTGCAACACTGGATCAGTGTAACTATTGTGCTTTAAATAATATGTTACACATTTTAAATATATACTACTACTACTACCACTACTACTACTACTACCACTACCAAGAACAACAACAATAATAATAATAACAACTTGAAACTATAAAATACCATGTTTCTGAACCCACGTTTCTGAGCACAGAACCAGAAACTGTCCTAACCCTATAGGCAATACACATATTAGAGACCCCAGGTCCGACCTGCGATCCTATAGTACACGTCTTTCCCTCTCTTCCGCAACCCACTTTCCTGTCCCTCTTCCCTCCTCATAGCCAGACCTATCTCCTCACTTGGTTTTAGCGATGTGCCAATGCTGGAGAAAGGTCTGGCTGACACACTATCATTCTGGTATAGGGGAAAGTCACACTCTGTCTTCTTTGTATTTCTTTGAACCAATCACAATAGTCTTGGACGGCCCTAAGCCCAGGATGCAGTGAAGGTGCCCTTGCAAAATAGTGTCGGGGGGGAACATATTTTTTGTATATCTTTACAACCATTTACCGATAGAACCAAACAGACCTGGGGGGTGTACTACGAAGCTCGCTGAACATACCCAGGCTTTCTTTGGAAAACCTGGATCGACAAATACGAAACTCGC
>JAOPJI010000030.1:21123210-21134201 GCA_027122695.1 Merluccius productus | reverse complement strand
CTATTTCAGAGTAGATCAACCCAGCGTTTAGGATTAGACTCAGAGGTTGTTGAACCTGCTTTGTGAAACGGACCCCTAGTCCCATTACTACCCCTGTGGTCTAATCCAGGTCTATAGAGGGCTACAGGTCTATACATAAGTCTATAGAGGGCTACAGGTCTAATCCAGGTCTATAGAGGGCTACAGGTCTATACATGAGTCTATAGAGGGCTACAGGTCTATACATAAGTCTATATAGGGCTACAGGTCTATACATAAGTCTATAGAGGGCTACAGGTCTATACATGAGTCTATAGAGGGCTACAGGTCTATATATAAGTCTATAGAGGGCTACAGGTCTATACATGAGTCTATAGAGGGCTACAGGTCTATATATGAGTCTATAGAGGGCTACAGGTCTATACATAAGTCTATATAGGGCTATGGTGTTGCCCCTTGGAAATTGAATATGAAAAAAGACAGTAAAACGGAATTAGTTTTTACATATATAGCATTTCATATACATTTCAATGTTCATATACATATACAACAAACATAGTTTTACAGAACATGGTTTTTACATTTACTACAGCCCAACTGCAGGTTCTTGTGTGTGTGTGTGTGTGTGTGTGGGGGGGGTGGGGGTGACGGATTAATCAGCCTGAAATGAACTCACAATCTTCTCAAGTCGCCGTTTTTAATTACAGGTACGTTAACGCAACCAGGCCCGTCCCAAAGACAAGCTCACTCATAATTTCTCATCGTCTCTCCGTGCGGGTCAAGTGATCCGGGGGCGGGAAGCGGCGTGCGGTCCGGCGGTCCCGGCCCCCCCTAGAAGGTGCTCTGCTGCAGGCAGTGGCAGCCGCAGCCGGCGGGACACTCGTCCTGCCAGCGGAACCACTCCATCATGTGGCTGGTGTGGCCGCCGTGGCCGCAGCTCAGGCAGAAGTTGGAGGAGCCGCGCACGGCCACGTGGCACACGGCGCACTGGAAGGTCAGCCGCTTGCACACGGCGCACTGCGTGCCGCGCGCCTGGCTGCGGCAGTGGCAGCAGTAGACGCCGAACTCTGGCGTGTGGAGAGAGAGAGAGAGAGAGAGACGGGTCAGGATCACATCTAGGATCAGGATCACATCCATCAGGATCACATCCATCAGGATCACATCCGGCTCATTACCGCCAGCCGGGAGCGTTGGACACTTTACATTTATTTCAGTTGTAACAGAATATAGGAAAGTTTAAGGAAAATTAATAATAATAATAATAATAATAATACATTTTATTTATAATGCACTTTTTATTTTAGCAATCTCAAAGTGCTACAGAGTAAAAATAGGCAAAAAAATGTAATATAAAGCAAAAGAAAAAAAAAAAGTTTAAAAACAAGGGGAACCTTTATAGAAATTAGCAAAAGGCTTTAAAAAGATTCTTCTGAAGCACATGAATTAGGAAATGTGACTTTTTTGTGTGTGTCTGTGTGTATTTTAAATCATTTAAAAAGGATAAACTAACCGATTCCCTTGTGAGGTTCGGGGGGGCAGGACGCAAACTTGAGCACATCCGCCCTCTTCTCCTTCAGCCCCCAGCGGTGCAGGATCTCCCCGTAGCACTTCTTGAAGTCGTCAAACTGCAGCGTGTTGGCCGGGTCCAGGAGCCTGTGGACAGCAGGAGGAGGCGGACCACACTGAGACCGGACCGCCATGCGCGCGGGGGGGGGGGGGCGGAGCCATCCAACACTTCACTCCGGCTGCTGTTATTATTATTTACTTATTTATTCACCTCTTGTTCATGTCGTGCTGTTCCCGCTCTCGTTCCCGCGGGTCGCCGTAGGTCTGGTTGCCGTAGCGATAGTCGTCGGGCAACGACTCGCCCCACGGGGCCACGTAGTCCGGGTCCCGGCCTCCAGAGAAAAGGAAACAGAGATTTGGTAGTAAGAGAGGAAAAGGGGAAATGTTGCCCGATGCTTTCTGTCCCACTCCAACGTCATTAGTGTTGAAAATATTCAATGAAGTCCAAGTAAGACTGGACCTGAAGTCCAAGTAAGACTGGACCTGAAGTCCTACCTGGGTTCCAGGAGGAGGTGGGGATGGAGTCGGACGTACTGGAGCAGGACCCCGAGGTGAAGGAGCTGGACGTGAAGCTGGGCTGAGGATGTTGAACACAAGCAGGTCTGTCACATCATCACAGCCCACACTGACCAAGGAGGAAACTGACCGGTGAGACACTGATGTGGCGGCGGAGTAAAGAGGGAGGAGCGAGGCGTTGGGGGGCGGGGCTTACGTAGCGTGAGTGGTGGTGGGGGAAGGAGCGAGACGCGTATTGTCCGCAGAGAGCGAACGGGTCGTGCCGAGGTCCCTGCGCTTTGAAGACGCTGCACAGCATGGCCAGCGTCTGCACGTCGCTCATCTGGCTGTAGTGGTCCAGCCTTGGGGGGGAGGGGAGGGGGAGGGGGAGGGGGAGAAAAAAAATATATAACATATGTTTGATTGCCGTTATTTTCGTGATTCTGATTAGAAAGACAAGAAATGAAACGGTTGGTTGACTGTACAGCGTCTCCAGCAGGTGGCGTCCGAAAGGATGTCTGGCCCAGGGAGTGTCCATGTCGGGGTCCGAGTCTGGACTCAGGTCCTGGCTGGTGGCTGCAGACGCCAGGGCCCAAACCTATGGATACAAGAACGCACACGCACACGCACACACACACACACACACACACACACACACACACACACACACACACAAACGACCGGCTTGCGTTATCCCGCTTATTACACACAAACTATAGTCAGATGTTAGATTCTACGGTTGTGAAATAGCGTCCATAGCAACGGTCTGTTATTCATAGCAACGGTCTGTTATTCAGAAATAACCGACCGTAGAACGCAGTCATTGACCAATCGGAATCGAGTATTCAACAAACCCGTGTGCTAACATGACATAATGTATGACATGGCGGTCTATTGTGTGTGTGTATGCAGGTGGACCAGGCGGGAGACGGAGGAGCGCCGCCGGACGTACCTTGGCCACGTCCCGGCGGCCCACCAGCAGCGCCGCCGCTGCGTTCTTCTGACACGTCTCCTGGATGTCGCTCACGTTCAAGCTGAGATGGAGAACGGATTGAGAAAAACACACAAACATCTTACTGGAGAAACGGGAGCCCAGTAAGTTGATGCTTTTAAAAAACATTCATATCAGCTTGTGAATAGCTTAGCATGCTAAGAACTAAACCTAAAGTTTCACGAATCTGGTAAAAGATGCAATTTTGCCACCAGGCACACACCAGTCTGCAGAAGCAACCGATTAAAGGAATAACTACAATAACTACACTTCTATCAGTGATGATTTAAAACATGCTAAGAATGTGTCCAATGGTACAATAAACAGATCTTTAAATATTTTATCGTGAGGATGGATTTTCCCTTAAGCAATCAATCAACGATGTTGAATACGAAAGAGGCTTCTTAATGGTCGCCATCAACAACATCAGAAATTTGAAATAGCTTCTATATAGCCTCGACTCTTTAGCCAAACGTAGCCCACGCTCGACGACCGCCGAGCGCTACGGAGCCAGACTCACATGTAGCTCTCCCCCAGGGCTTTGTGGACGGGCAGCAGGCAGGAGATCTCCTGGATGATCACCTTCCCCGCCAGCTTGATGGGCCGGCTGCCGGAGTCGCTCCCCTCGCGCTTCGTCTTGAACCTCCGGGATTTCTAAGCAGACGGGAGAGCGTAGGAGGAGGGAGAGGCAGGGAGACAGGCGGCAGCGCCACCCCCCCCCCCCAGAGGAGGAGGAGGAGGAGTCAAGCACCACTTGATTAAAAGTGGTTTCTAAAAAAAAAATTAACACCGTCGTTGTTGTGCGTTTTGCGCGGAGCGCGGCGGCGGCTGCTAGCTGAAGTCCGTTTTTGGCGATGGCAATTAACGCAAACCTCACCTCATGTCAATGTTGGTGTGTTATAAGGCGCGGGTGGATTACATGGAAAAGCGCCGGTTAGTTCAAAGACAAAGACAAAAAAAAAAAACACAGCCTGCGGGATGAACCACGGACCGTGCGGCCTGCGGCCTGCGGCCTGCGGCGCTCTGCCGAGTAGAACCGGGCGGCTGACATGCAAGACGTGCAGAATATGACTTTGGGGCGAAGCCGGCAGCGGGAGCGGCGAGGCGGCTTAATACCGGGTTGTATTCATGAATAGTCTGTACGGACCAGCGGCGGCGGGCAGAAATTGGGGGCATCTGATTGGATGGAGGAGAACAGGGGATGTAGTAGAGGTGGACCGAGGCGCCACACAGAGAGACAAGCGATTGGCCCGTTTGGGAGGGGGGGGGTGGCGGCGATGAGAACCAATCACAGGAGAGAGACACAAAAGGATGATGAGGAGGAGAGCACACAGTCAAACCACCACAACACGACACGAAGATACGTGAGGGACATAGACATGGAGAACCTGAAGCTACCCTCGCTCACATGCAACTCTAACCGCTAACGTTAGGGTGTGTGTGTGTGTGTGTGTGTGTGTGTGTGTGTGTGTGTGTGTGTGTGTCTCACCCGCTCCTTGTAGTAGAAGGAGGAGATGGAGACGGTGTCCTTGTCGGAGCGCGTGGGGCTGCCGCTGTACAGCCTCAGTGTGCTCTGGGACTCGGTGCGCATCTTCATGGGGGTGAGGACCCCGCTGTGGTACGCCGACAAGGCTGACAGGGACCTGGGGCACGCACGCACGCACGCACGCACACACACACATGCACGCACACACACACACACACGCACACATTGTACTTCTACGTGAGCGAGATGTGAGTGACTGAGACAGCTTCGGTGACCACTGACGTAAAGGGTCGTACGATTGGCTGACACCGGGGTGATCCTCTCACCTGGGGGTGGGTTCGGTGGGCGGGACCGATCGGTGCATGGTCATTGGTCGGGTGAAGTACACCAAGCAGCCGGTGCCGCAGAAGCGCGCTCCAGAGGTGCGGGGGAAGGGGATGTTGGCGTCCTGGCGATGGAAAAACCACAAAACGACGCTTAATATGCATTAAGATGAGAGGCAACGGTCTTTATACACACTTAAAGACGTTACTCTCCCTATGTAGATATAAAGGATATATAAAGAATAAAGATTCTTATTTTCATGGTATAAACACTAATGAATGAATACTTATTTAATATTACATTCAATTCTTCAATTTCTGCCAAGTCCGTTCCTCTAGATGCCACTAAGTTCTCCACACCGGACCTTTAAGCCCTAAGCTCCCACTTGCCTGGTAAGAGCCGTAGGTGTTGGTGACTCTGGGGAAGGCCGGCAGGGCTGGAGTCACCGGGTTGGACAGGACATAGGGGCTGGCCGCCGGGCCGTCCTCCTGGGTCTGAGGACAGAACCGGATGTTGACGTGCGACCGGACGAATATCGAAATATAATGGAGTGCTCCTTGTTGTAGTGCGGTCGGGTTATACGTGTGTATAACATGTACACACGTGTGTGTATATATTCACTACGATATGATACCTCGGCATCGATAGGAAATCCTCACCATGTCTGACTCCAGGCAAGACATCAGCTGTCGCACGCACGGCTCCAGACAGTTCTGGTTCCTCTTCACCTTCTGGAGCGACGTGTCCGTCAGAATCTACAACAAGTGTTAAAAACAATCAGCAGACTTCTCCACAATGTCCATCTCATCATCATCCTCCTCCTCCTCCTCCTCCTCCTCCTCCTCCTCAATGTATCCCCGGGTCAGAGGGCTCCTTTACCTTCTGGATCTTGGTCCTCATGGCGGTGGGGATGGTGGTGGGGGAGACGAACTGGAAGGTGGGCGCGGCGTTGTTGGGGTAATGGGCGGGAAACTTCACCACCAGCCGCACCTGGTGGCTGCTGAAGTGGGCTGACACCACACAGCTCCGGTTCACCGCATCCATCTGGACACACACACACACACACACACACACACACACACACACACACACACACACACACACACGGCGGTAGTCACAAAGCCGCATCGATGTCTGTGTAAACAGGGTGCACCGGCATGGCGAGACAGGGGTTTGACATTTTGACGTTTCCGCCAATCATCTTCATCAAAATGGTTGAGGACATTCGCCCACAACACGGGTGTGGTCTCTCTCTCTCCTCCACATTCTGCTTTCCCAGAAGCCAGCGCGAATTGACCAAGAAGACCCGAACTTCTCCATCTGCGTAACGGGGGGCTAAGGTCCGCGCAGCTTTCTGCCTCGAACCGATCCCCCGCTTCTCTTCAATTTCTCCTCCTAACCCTATTTCTGATTTCTGCACAAACACGTTGCTCGCACGAATCCGCCATTGTAACGTTACGCATCAACATGTTGTACGCATCAACATGCGTGTACGATGTCACGTCCTGATTCCAGAACGGCGGCGTGCATAATGACAGATCTTCTTCACGGCGATATGGTGGGATCTCTGTATGAAAGGGGTCCATGAGGGGCCCTTAGTTTAGACCAACCTCCACGTTGACGTTCCTGATCTGCAGGTTGACCAGGGAGAACTCCTGCTGCAGCGTCTGGGGCAGTCCAGAGTACAAAGGCTCATGGCGTCCGCTGGAGCCCAGGGCAGACTGCTCCCCATCAGGGTCTGGGAGAGAGAGACATGGGGGTGAGGGCGCAGCTCATTGTAGTGTACATGATGCAAGGCCAGCTAAGTACCGTCACTATTCCTAGTTATTTTTTACCAGACACTTTTATCCAAAGCAAATAAACAGTGAATTGAGATAAGGCGCTAGGCGGCCATCTTGCTTTAGGACGCCCACAGGCTGCAGACACTGGGGACAGACGCCGGTACCTTCCTAGCCCACTGCCTTATCCAGCAGCCTTAGTTCAGCCCTTAGTTCAGCCCTTAGTTCAGCCCTTAGTTAGCCTAAAGATCCCTCCACACATCGGCTTCTCCGTCTTCATCTCACCGTGCAGGTCGTCCGCGGAGAGGGCTGCGCTGTGCTGGGGCTGCGGGTCCTGGGAGGACAGGGTGGTCTCTGGCTCCATGCTGAAAGACATGCCCTCCAGCAAGTCCTCCACCGTGTCATTGGCACACAGCTGCGACCGCGGCAAACCCATCCCCACCGGGAAAATAACGTGTTACATTTTTTTATACGCTTCTGTCTGGTGTCTGTATTACAGACGCCATCTATACGTCTTCTTCAGCAGCTACCATCAGATTCTATAAGCACAGTAGGGCTGCAAGATTTTTATAATCAATTAATCATTTAGGTCATTTATCAACATTTGCTGCTTGATGCTTCAGAAATGTAAATGTTTGGTTCATGGATCATTATACCATTAATACTTTAGTTTGTCTTGGCTGCTTGTCAGATAAAGCAAGCAACTTTAAGACATCACTTTGGACTCTGGTAACTTCTGATTGCATTTGCTATTATTTATGACATTTTCTAGACTAAATGATTATTAAATAATAAGAAAAGAAAATAATGTGTTAGTTGCAGCCCTAAAGCACAGCACAAAACACAGGTTCTTGTATTGGGGGGTTCAAGGTCTGCCTGAAGGACTAACCTTCTGCAGCTGTGGATCCACACGCCAAATCCTCAGTGTCTGGTCTCTGGACCACGTGACCAGCTGGCAGTCTTTGGAGCCTGCAGCATCATGAATCAGTGTCACAAACGGGAGGAGAATAAAAAAGGTGTATGCACAGGTGACAATGTAGTTCAACTCAAGATGGATGGAAGAGGGACGCTGGTGTCTGACCTTCTTTCTGTGGGCGCCACTGGAACTCCAGCACCACGTCGTCGTGGCCCACGAAGGCGTGAACGGGGCTGTTGAGGTCCAGGGTGCTCCACAGCAACAGGCTGTTCTCCCTCCGCAGCTGAGGAACCATGACCGTCACCAAGCCATGGGAGAACGGCTGGCAGGCAGGGAGAAGGAGAGTGAGTGGGTTAAGTTAAGTTGCGGTTCTGATTGCTTGGCCTCCAGGTATCGCTCGGCTGCTTGCAGCTTTCTCGAGAACCGCTCGTCCAAACAAACGGACTCGACGCGGCGCTTCCTTGACACCCGCCAAGTGTGAAGAAGGACAGACGTACATACAGAGACTCCTTCCATTTTTGTTAGATAGATAGTTCAGATAGTAGTTCAACCATAGCTAAATGACTATTTAGATATGCTCTACTCACTGTGTATCTCGCCTTCCACACCGGCACTTGACAGGATAAGATGTTGAGGCACTTTCTTGGTTGTCTGTAATCCCAAAACTTGGGACATGGGACAGGTACAGAAATAATTATTGTCGTTTTGTTTTGTGGTCTAAATGTGCTAAACGATAGCTACACTGCAGTCTGAAAAGGTTCTGGTCTTCTCACCCTGACAGAGTTGTCTTGACTGGACGTGGCCAGGACGTACTCATTGTCCGGGTGCCAGTCCAGACCGTGGATCTTGGAGAGGTGGGCTGCTACATACTCCACTGCCGTGTTGGGTTTCTAGTAGGAAGGAAATCATACAAATACACTGCTTGTAACTGTTCTTTGTGTTTTAAAACAGCGGTTCATATATTTATTAAAAATCAAGGGTGTCGCTCACTCTTCTGTCCCATATTCTGACGTCTCCGTCGTGACTGGAAGCCAGGAGGTGCTGGTTCCTTCTGTTCCACTTGACCTGAGACGCTCCAGCTACAACACAAGACAAAAGATGCTTGCTGATGCTCAAGGATGGCCAGCATTAAACACACACTAAAGTAAAGACTCAGGAACAGCACCATCTCCTGTTCAAACATGGTTATTGCACTTGCTTCATTTTTTGGCTGAAGTTATGAGATTATTTAAGTTTGGTGCTCTTGATGAGGTTTGATATTTGTCTTTGGGGAAATAAGCGAGAACCTTCTTCCTACATCACTCACTCACCAACTGCAGAGAGCGCCACCATGGGTTTCCGTGTGTCTCTGTCAAATCAAACATGGATGGATTTAATACAAATAAAATAAAAACCTGATTGCCTGAGTCAAATGCAAACAATGTCACCATATAACCTACATTAGAGTATTCTTACCTTGTGTCCCAGATGTAGATATAGGTGTCCACAGAGCTGCTAACAAGGTACTCGGGTTCAAACCAGGACCAGTCAAGGTCACTAAATTAAGACAAGCTAGAGTTAATTTCCTCATTATTTGCCAAATGCTTAATCCTTGAGTTGTCTTTGAACTTTGAATTAGATGTGTTGTTTAGATTGTGTTACCTGATGACTCGTGTGTGTCCCTGCAGTGATGCGTGGACCTCTCCACAGCCATCTTTCCACGTATAAAGGTCCACTCGCTGGTTACTCTGCAGCACAGAGACACCACCGATGGTCACAGGTAAACGGTACACACACCAACTATCAAACGCCATATGAGAGCCGTCTCAAGAGCATGAAGTGTCTGAAGGGAGCGATTTAGAACCGACCGTGAACATAATTCAGCATTAACATGATTTTTAAATGAGAGTACAAGACTCACGGAGGCGGCAAAAACACAAGACTCTGATTTGTGCGGATTCCACTGGACTGTCCCCACATCCCACTTGCTCTGACGTCCGATTTTACGCGGGGGTTCGGACGGGCTCTCCAAGTTGACCACATAGAGGAAACGCCGACTGGGACAAACCAAAACAGGACAATATGAATTCATCATTTAAAAGAAAAAAGTAGGCCTACATGAAAACATAGTATACCTATGTTATTATCTGACACGCTAAAGTATCTGACACACGTAATCTGATCCATATTTACCATAACCAAGAAAGGTTCAAAGACAGGTGCATACATGGTAGGCCTACCTATGTACCATGTACCTATGTACATGGTACATAGGTACATGGTACATAGGTACATAGGTGCATGGTGACTGATCTAATCCAAGCTGTGGTTTCATCCCAGAATAACAAGGACACCCAGTGATGTCCCTGAACCACGGTATAGTAGTTAAGTGGGGTGTGTTTGGCCAGATATCTACTATGGTGTGGTGAAGTGATGTGTTGGCTAACTATGGTGTGGTAAAGTGCAGGTCCAGGTCCAGGTCCAGGTCCACCTACCCAGACAGCACGGCATGGAGGCCCAGGCAGTCAACAGACATGGCGGTCGCCTGTGAAGTGGCCAAAACAGTCATTCCCCCATTGAAATATACGTTTTAAACATGTCTCTACACAGCTGGGTCTACGTATTTGATATATCTACACATGAGTTTGGGAGATTTGGTCCACCTGAAGTCTACAATACTACCATGGGACAGTTGTGTGCAGACTGTGTCTTTAACGTGTGAATTTAGAGGTTTCAGTTAAAGGTGTGCATTTCAACCTAAAGGTGTACATCTCAACCTAATAACGTGTTAATAACGTGTTAATAACACGTTAATAAGGTGTTAATAACGTTAATGACGTGTTAGTGTTGACATGTCGGGAGTCTCCTCGGACTTGGCCGTGGACTTTGCAGCAGTCCGTGACGTCACCACCAAGGGACGCACGCACTGTCCCTTGGTGGTGACGTCACCGCATGACGTCACCACTAGGCGTTATTAAAAAACACAAAATGTCCATCTTTAAGTGTGTGATATACCTGTGCGTCCCTAAACTCAACCACCACATTCTCGCTGCTCCAGCGCGCCGCCATCTTGCCACCGCCGCGACGTCAACAATGCGTCACGTGACCTGAAACCCGGACCTCGACTCTGATTGGCTGGTTCCTAACAGCCCGCCCCCACCGCTGCCCCGCCCCTTCTGATCCAAGATGGCGTCTCCCTTGGTGGCGCATGTCGTCGCAGACGCAGGAGCGTTTTTGAAGAAAGCACCTCTTCAGGTGAGTTTTTTTTCTTCTCCCCATCATTTCGCTGCCATGGTGACCGTGCTGCGTGCGACGCCATCCCATAATCCCGTCGCCGCGCGCTGACGGCCACTGGACCCGCGGACCACGCGTCACGCTGCGATGCATTGTGCCAGGGTCCCTTTCCCCCCCCCCGCCTGACCCGTACCACATCCTCCACTGCCCAGGACCGCCCGCCCGTCCCCCACCCGGCCCCAC
>JAOPJI010000030.1:21100348-21110969 GCA_027122695.1 Merluccius productus | reverse complement strand
ACACACACACACACACACACACACACACACACACACACACACACACACACACACACACACACACACACACACGGCAGAGAGAAGAAAGGGGCGAGAGAAGAGGGGGGTAAAATAAAAAGACAAGGGAAGCCGCTTGAGGAGCCCCGAGTTAGCGGCGGTTCAGAGTTGGTTTTGACGGCCGGGCCAGGAGACAAGCGGGAGGGAGAGATGGAATAAGCGGCAGCAGAAGACATGTCCGTTACCGGCCGGTCCAGGAGACATGTGGATACAGAGAGAGAGAGAGAACAAGGGAAAGACAAAAACACATATACAGAGAGAGCGGGTTAGCGCAGGTCGTACCAACGTCTCTCTTCTGGGGCAGAAGTGTCTCGGTACAGAACAACATAAAGATCAACGGGTCTGGCTCAGCAGCAGGTCAGCTCAGTAAACGGACGGGAGTCGTACCGGCGGCGGCGGCGATGCTGCTGGGCAGAGTGGCCGGGGGCTGGGCTGCGGCGGTGGCGGCGGCGGCCGGCTCCCTCGGTCTTTTGCGAGCGACGGGTAGCGGAGCCACGAAGACGGGTGGCGGCGGAGGCATCAGCACCCTAGTGGCCAGAAGGGGGGGGGGGGGGGTTACGCAGGTGGGCGAGAATTAGTCGCATTTTGGCAGGTGGATGGGAGAGCATTGCGGGACAAACCTCTCTGTTCCCTTGTCCACAACGCTGGCGGCCGGGGCTGGAGGCTCCACGCCGGCAGGGGCCTCCGAGGGGCCGCCGGTGGGCTGAACACAACACAACACAACACACACACACACACACACACACACACACACACACACACACACACAATAATTGCAGGACTATTCGTAAAAAACAAGAGTTGGAATGACGTGAACGCATTGAAACGTTTTCCAAAACGAGCTCACCTCTTGGTCCTGGGTGTCCTCCTGGAAGTGGCGCTTGGGGCTTCCTGGGTCGGGGGTGCTGCCTGGCGACCCCTCTGGCTCCACGCCGTCACTGCTCCCGCGGTCCTTCACACACACAATTGGGTACACAACACACAGGTTATGGCAGTCTTCATGAAGTGGTCCTAACACACGGTGGTTATTGAGACAAACAACACCACTTGGTGGAGTATTTTTTTTTGGGGGGGGGGGGGGTTGTAATTGGGCAAGACCAGACTTTAAACTCACAATACGCAAGGTGTTGCCAGTTGATTTGTAGTTTCTACAGATATAGCGCCAAACCCAAATATTTCAAAATAAAAGCGCACTGTTAAAGCTGCTGACTTTAGCTCATACACAGCTGCTGGGATAAGATAAGCCTATGCTATGTTTTAGCAGCAGGCTAAAGCATGGAGGACCTAGTGCAGAGCCACCATACCTGGACCAGATAGGGGTGTGGTTTCCTAGGACACACTGGATACTGAACCATAGCCTGAGAAGATTGAGGGTTTGTCGACAGGTTAGAATGACTTGGGGGACCATTTGAATTACTCCAATAACCAGCGGCTCCTGGGTACGCTGTGTAGCCGCCAGCATACCCATTCGCTGGGTAGCTATACCAGGACCCCTGGCTAGAGTAATTGCTATTAGGTGGAAATCCTTGTGCTGCGTATGCTGAAATGAAAGTACGAAACATTGTTGTTAATTTGCACATTTCACCACAAGTCAATGATACACGGTTTAGCGTTTCTCTGCTTAAATAGGAGTTTGGTCTTTTGGGTTTCTTTATGTCTGACCAACTATTCTAAGCTACTGATGAGACACTTAAAGACCGTGTAAAGCAAATTCTGAGATTTGTTTCTAAACGCATTACACATGTTAGAAAGTCATGGCTGAAAACATGTGAAAAGATTTTTCACATTCAGGATTTTATAGGCGGGGCTTAAAGTGTACATGATGATGTAAGCGCTACCACTTAGCATCGCACCGCCCCTAACAACCAGAGTGCAGTTGCGTCGCTGCTTGTCGCGCTCAATCGTGAGTGTGACAGGTTTTTTTTGGCAGTTGAGAGGGTCTGCCGCCCCCAGCGTCACAGAGTTGAGAATAATGCTTATTTTTTCACGCTTTTGAATCCTAATTTTATATACTTGGTGACTTTTCTTTAATCATTCAAATTTGGCTGGTGGTTAATAACACATTTTTCTATAGTGTGACAAACTCTAAACACATTTACTTTTGGTTTACACGGACTTTAAGATGCAAGGAGAGGACTGATTACAAGAGAAGTGGAATAAAGCTAGTATGGTGTGTGTGTGTCTGTGTGTGTGTCTGTGTGTGTCTGTGTGTGTGTGTGTAGAAAGGCCCGTCTAGGCATTGAGTGGGGTGGCGTACTTACATTGGGTGGAGCCAGTGGCTGTGTAGATGGACACCATGCGGGAGTGCTCAGCTCTCACCTGGGGGTGGGGGGGGAACCATAAGGAACTGATGAACACATCCACAGATTAACAACAACATTCTTCAGTTTCTGCGTTGTGCAACATCCTATGACAACCACTGACGATATGAACAACTACATTTAGCTCAGTGTACGCTTTCTAAAGCGCCTGCGTCTACTTGATGCATGTGTTCGCTGCGCCAACTTTCCATCCTGGCCACTTGCAAGCGATGCACCATGTCCTATAATCTCATCTCAATCTAAAACTGTCCCAATTAAAATTTCACACCAAAATCTGCCTTCGTCTATCAGCCAGTGAGAGTTTGGTTGTCAGTGTTGCCAACAAAGAGGAATCTTGAATAATATAATATGAGATCTGGTGAGCACTGTAGGTAGAAGCAGAGCACTCAGAATCTATCACTGTAGATCCGGTGGTTCACGCTACCAGTTTAGTCTAGGAGGTGCGTATCGGTGACAACAACCAAGCTTTCAAAGTTTCACCTTCTTGTACCTCCGGACGGATCAAAACAACACTTCAGATTGTCACTGTGCTAATAACTATTAACAGAAACAGAAACTAACAGTTTCCAGCAGACTTTCAGTCAGTTTTTTTGCCGCTTCCAATCCAGTTGAGTTCGGGTGGCTGTAACAGACAAACAATTACTGTCAGTCTAGTTCATTAACAAAGTCCGCCATTACAATGGCAGTCTGACATTTAATAGTAAAAGTTACACAGAAGACGGTTACAAGCGGCCGTAGCGTTGCATTCTTACACAATTTGTCTCAAATAGTTTATCCAAGAGAGCAGTGAGAGAGTCGAAGGTACCTGATGTAAACATAGAGCGGCTCGAAGGACTCTCGTTTGGATGCTTGTTCGATGTAGCCAGAAGTCTTCCCCCGGAGGAAGACCCTGGCCCCGGTCTCGGTCTGAATGTGACCCAGGTACGTGCCGCCTGGCCCCTCCACCTTCTCGTTAACATTGAAGGAAGGCAACGCCTGGTCCAGACCCACAAAGATCTTTGTGTGTACGAAACTCTGCAACGTAGACCGGAAAAGGAAGGGACTGGTGAGTTTAGGATTCCCACCACCGAGAAATGTTTCTCAGAAGAACGATAAATGACAGCGGCTTTGTCAGCGGATGCAGCAACCGTGAGCCTCCTCCTCGAGGCCAGGGTTGTTCTCTCCGCTAGTTGATGTGGGAGGTGGGTATCGGTGATGGCCACATGGTCTTCACTAGCATCACCTTCTTTACCTCCGGCAATTTAAATTAACATATTCCAATTATACAATCCTCGACTAATACCTGAGGAACATTACAATAATAAATACTAATTAAAATAACTGAGGAACATTTACAAGCAATGGCAGAGATGCGGTGCATTGCTGATTTGTAAACTGAACGCTTACACAGTAGTGTAAGTGAAAGGTGTGTGATAATGAAAGATGCCAACAGTAACACGATAAGGTTCAACATCCAGAAAAGCCCTTAGCTCTGTTAACCGGTTCAGCAGGGGATACAGAGAGAGTGAGTGAGTGAGTGAGTGAGTGAGTGAGTGAGTGAGTGAGTGAGTACCCCTGAATGTGGAGCCGCGGGCCGGTGCCCCTGAGCCGAGGATGGGTTGGAGAGGCGCGGCGTGGCGGAGGGGACGGCGGGCCGGGGGGGTTGTGGGTACAGCGTCAGGGGGGGAAACACGGGGACCTGCTGCCCCCCCGACAGCGCAGACCTCAGCACGTCCTCCGAGATGATCTCCTTGATTCTCAACACTGCCTCTGAAGGCACAAAGTGACCAAACGTGGTTTCAGTGATAAGTGGCTGAAATCACAAGCTAGCTATAGTGGTTCACCGATCGATATTTGTTTTGATACAATGAACTTAAATCATCTTCCATGAAAAAATGACATGTTTTATATAGAGTGGCAGCACTGGGTTTATAAACCTGGCTCCCAGTTTTAAAGGAATTTGTGAAAAAGCTGGAAAATTCTAGCCGATAATTCACTGTAATAAAACTTTATCGAATCGGCTTAACACACATTAAAAGAAAATCGGTATCGGCCTAAAAGACCCGGACCGGGGGAATCCCCAGCTTGTTAGAAAGATTATTCTCTATACAAAACTACAATCATTATTTTAGACAATCTTTTTTTTATGACATGCATAGCCTCGCTGTGAGTTTTTAATGTATTTATTATCTTTTATTTTCTATTACTGAAAACTACATGTACTTTATATGAATGTTTGACTACATCTTCTATTTGAGCCGCACTACACACTTTTATGGACGTTCTCAATGTATATTATTGTTGTATTGACCATAATATGTTCTATAGTGCACTTTCTTGTTGTCTGTCCCGTCTCATTTTACTGTAATTAATCGTCTGTTTTTACCGTCTGTTTTTATGTACGAGGACTGCAGATGGAAATTAGCTGCTCTGCTAAATCTGGTGCAACCATCTTCTCATTTGTTAAATGATTAATGTACTTGCACACTGTCCTTTTATAAATTAAATAAATCAAATTAAAAAAAACGGTAAAACTAGCAGAGACAATGAATTAAAAGAGCAGTACTCACTGTTAACCTGGTCCTGGTTCTTCCCCTGGACGTGCAAATACAAAGGCCTTTCTCTAAATGAAAGAAAATACATTAGAACAGGAAGTCATCCTTCCAGAAATCTGTTTTCCATTCCCTCCAAATTGAAGAGCAAAGGTTTCAATTATGTTCAATTTTAGCTACGTGGATTTAAATAGACGGCACGGTTATACCCCGCTTAATATCAAACAATGTATTAACAGACGGTACTGTAATGTAGCAGCAATCAGATGATGAGAAAAATACATACGCTCCTTTTCCTTTCTGCATGTCACTCATGTAGTGACCCTTCGTTGACACCACCGCTCCACTGATCAGGCGGATCTGGAGGAGAACCAGACATCGGTTGGGAAATGCTGTTCAATAGCTGTTCATGTGAAACAGTTTCACAAGGACCTTATAATATATCTCTTATAGTCAGGAATCTATAAAGCACCTACTAGCAGTATGTTTTTATTTTAATTTCAATTCATCTCCAAAAAGAAATGTCTGAGGAGATCACTGGTTAAGATGCAGGCGTCCATTCAGGGTCGTCACTTGCAATAAATTGTTCTCAAATTATCCTTTATTTGCAGCTTTATGGGTCACAATAAAAAGATGTAATGCCAGGGTGTTGTATTGTGTCTAATTAAACTGAGCGAAGCTTTCTTAAAAAGCTCAATTAGTCACAATTGGTCAGACCCCCCCCCCCCCACACACACACACACACACACACACAGCTCTGTACCTCTTCCTGTGTTTTTCCTTTGGTAAGGAGGTCCCTACAGTTTATAGGAACATCATTAATGTCCACTTCTGTAACCACCGTCTCGTCTGTGCTTGTGGGCACTGACACACTGATTGGGGTCTGGAAAGGGAAGGAAGATATTTCAACATTGAAGTTGATTGTACAACACAAACACACGCTGCTACACAAACAACCGGGACTGGTTTTTCTCTACAGTGCGTACTTGGTGATAATACAAATACAATAAACGCTTCCGCATAAAGGCATGATCACCTTCGCGAGCAACGGCGGGGGGGTCAACAGCTTCCCCTTCGCCATCAGCATGGCATTGATTTTGGCAGCCATGGCTGCAGCCATCTCCACCCCTCCAGGGGGGACCGGCTTCTCGCCCTCATGGGCCGACTTGGACGGTTGTCTCGCGGGGTTGGGACCTACAGAGTGGGCTGCTGGAGGATGAGGAGGTGGAGGAGCGCTGTTTCCAACAGTGGTCTGAGGCCGTACCTCCACCTTCTGCTTGGGTTGTGCGGGCTGATCCCACCGGCTCGTTAAGCACCTGCGAACCAACAACAACAAAAAACACAACACGTCATATGATCAGTAATGGTGTTAAAACACAACCATGCGGTTTTATTGCGGGTATCAGTAGGGTAGAACCGGACCCAACTAGCTTCCCCACCCGGTACCGTCTCGTTAGACCCAAAACCCACTCCAAAAAAATGCCAGAATATAATAGCGTTAGGGTTATAGCGGAAGACCGCCATGGCTAGAGCGGTGAGCTAACGCCGGCTAAACGCGCAGCTTCCTGATCCGACCATACAGCTAGCTAGCTCTGGAGGAGGGGGGAACCGGGTCGGTAAACCCGTCCACCGCGGCGGACGGGTCGTGGTCCTCCGGGGGTGGACGTGGGAGACCGACACCCAGTTAAGTAATAACGGTGTTGACAGGCCCCGCTCTAGCGAGGCGGCGGCTAGCCTAGCTCACCGCTGCGTGTTAGCCGACCAGCTAACACTAGCTAGCTAGCTAGCTAGCGGCAGCCGTTGAGCCTGGCGTTACGCGCCGTAATGAGCGGGGAAACCGAACTGGGTCGAGTCCGAACTCACGGTGTCTGGCCGGTCATCCACGACATGGCGGGCGGCGTCCCGGGGAGAGCTGCTGCGTTACAGTTACAATAATGGACCGGAACCAGTCACGTTGCGGTTCACCACCAACCGCCAAACCCGGCGAGCGCTGCTTGACGGCGTGTCGCAAAGACGAGCTCTGGGGAGTCGGTGGGCGCGCGCGTCGTCGTGACGGTCGTGAGCGGTTGCTGCCTACGGGAGCCCACTGTGGACACTGTTAGTGATGCGCGCTCACGGGGTTAGTAATGTATGGTCACGAGTTAGTGGTGCGCGGTCTCGAGATCATTGACTCGTGGCCGCGCCTTGCCTGAAAGGTGTGGGAATGAGGTCATTAAGTCACGAGCTCTGCAGGATATCGTCACGCATGAAGCATGAATCACTTTCATTGGCATGAATGATGAATGGTGTCTTGCAGACTCATGGGGTTAGGCATTGTAAGTGTTAGGCGTAGGTGCACACTAGAGAACATTAATATATCACAATAATAATAATAATATAATTAATGTAGTGACACATTAAAGAGTATGAGTATTGTAATGTATGCTACATAGTATTTGAAATTGTGAAAGTGTACAGGGTGCCATGACCAGACTTCACATTTGAACCCGTTTGGCTGACTACAGTCATATACTTTAACTTGATTAATGGATGCATGTTGGGTAAAAATAATTGCAGTCTTTATCAACATTTTACAACAGAATCTAATCTCAAATCCATATACAGTACCAAGACATACTTCCCCTTCAACATAGCAAGGCCCAAATGGCAATTTCTCCCCTTCTGTATATTTTACCCACTAATCAATTGGAGCATCTGATGCTCTGAAGGTCACAAGTTTCCGGGACCTAAACAATTTGTATGAATTAAAGCCATTATACAATAATTCAAATGTTTATGCAAATTATATTTGCAGGCAACGCAGTCGATCTTCTATAATATAACCTGTACATATTTTGCCACAAATTATCTTCAAAAGAAAAGAAACATTTTTGGATTATCATTTTCTTTATTAGGTCCCTTATTTTATACACAACAGCATGAAAAGGATTCAGCCAACATCAGGCAGTAGACGGGAAGGCGGGGGTTTGTACAACAACCTACAGAGGGAAGACCACAAGTACAAAACGTATTAGCAGATCATATTTTGACATAAAACATCAGTTGCTGAAAATGATGTAGGCAATCATGAATATAAATGTGATTATTTAAAAAAAGTCATAACTCATGAACATTAAAAGTAACTATGTTAAAATCGCACATTTATATATACATTTGTATTGGCACAATATGGATGCATCTCCTAATACTATTGGGGACTGTCAGTTGTAGAAAGGATGGAGGCTGACCTGAACAAGGCCTTCTATAACTTGTCGATGCCCAGCTGCTCTGGTGTTGAGATGCCAAGTTCAGCCAGGGTAGGCGTCAGCTCCTGAATCAAGTATGGGTAGATGTCTTTGTGGGGACCTGCTTTATCCTGTGAATGAAACAAAAGTCATCAATTTGTTCACGAATTTCAACAAAAACTTTTTGTGTTTCACGGTTTTTCATCATTACCTTTGATCTGATTACATTTAGCCTATTCTGCATACCGATCCCTCCTCAATAACCTCCACTCCTATGAAACTGTGAAGCTTGAGGTAAATGTGCTTTTATGTTACGTGTTTGAAACACCCACCGACTGACCTACTGCTAAAATGCCGGTGTATGGGAGGTTTGTTGAGATGTGGAGTGGATAATAACCGACAATCAATTGAACAAAATTATAAATCACATACAAAATAAATACAGAAACGCAATTACGGCCATTCTAAGCCACTTTAATTTGAAAAAATGAGAGACCAAGAGTTAAATTCAAAAAGACAGATTGGTAAATTGCGTAACCAATTACCTTAATTGCTCTAAAAAAAGGACCACTTCACAAATATCAAAAGCACTTACAGCAAATGACTTACTCGGCACAAAGAGTTTACACATTTGTTTCACAAATGTGTAAACGCTGTAAAATGTTCATCCATATCATCTTTCTGTGATATGGATTCAAACTGACTTGAAATAATTCACACTAACCAGCAGAATCAGGTAGACCCTGTATGGTATTACAGTATGGTAGACCCTGGGTAGACCCTGTATGGTATTTTTCCATTTCAAATATTTTTCTACCTCTGATAAGAAAGCAGTCAATACGGACGGCCATAGTATCGAATGCTAAATAGACCTCTAAAAGCTCCAGCTTTCCAATAAGCACCATTGAGCAAGATGTCCGACCCCCTCCGTCATACTTTCCCCGAACAGTCAAAACAGTTGTGTGTGCATAAGGACCTCACCTTCACGGCCTCCAGGATGCGGATGGCGCTGGCCAGGTCATCGAGTCTGCGACAGGCCCTCAGTGCAGAGTCCAAGACTTTGGGCTCAGGTACCAGGTCGTACCCGATAAGGGTGTTCATGCCTGTTGGAACAGAAAAATAACCCGATTTACACATTTCTAGGTTATGACACGAAAAGCCCGATTCCTTTAACATTGCACTGACACGAAACCGAAGGGCATGTTATGTTACGAACGACGTGGTCTTGAACAGCCTCACCCTTCTTCAATTCCCAGGCATCGATGTCTGGTTTGCTGAAGTATGTCACCCAGCGAGCGTCAAACTCCTCGTCTGTCTCCGCCTTCGCGTGGGAGTAACATCTGGCGGCCACAGGAGCTGCAAAAGACAATAGCAAGATGACATTGACACTTTCACAACATTTAGCCATTTACAGGGGACCAAGAGCGGAGGCCATTCCGTGCCAAGCCTTTGTTGTGAAACTGACTTCTTAAATTGAAATGATTAATCTAGATGGAAAACTGGCTTGAAAGTTTTGCAAGCCTGAAAAGTTGTACAAAATGAAGTTAAAATGAAGTATTATATGAATTTAAAACTGCACCAGGCATGGTGCATGACAAGCCGTGGTGCAGTGTGTGGCCGTACCTGTGTGTACTTTGTATTAAAAAACACAACAGCGAGATGTGCGCAACAGTCCAGATACATTGGACTATTGCACACATCTAGAAACACAACACGCAACACACATAACGTCCTTGTAATGTCCTCCAGACCCAACGAAGGACAGGAGGGACCAAAAACCGCCACGAAATACACCTTTACGGGGGAAAAGGGGGACGGAGGAGACGCTTCAGACTGCCCTGAAGGTCCGTCTGCGCTTCCACTGCGGATCATGACGCTCATGAACACACACACACACACACACACACATGGGCCGGTCACCGCAAGGTCACCGGTTCCGAGCGGGTTCACTAGAAACCCGTTCCGCATGAACCCAGAAATATGTATTACTATCACACGTCGTCGTCTCCATACATCTCCATACATCCCCCCCTAGCGCCACCTTTGGGCTTTGAACTTGAGTTCAGAGTCAAAGTCACCCTCGCCAATGACAGCCGCCGGCGCGCCGGCTGCAGACAGGTTAGCACGTACAAGACAAGATGGACGTTAAAACACGACAACGAGGACAACAAGAGGGCCCCTACCGGAGTACGAGGGTCTCGCCTTCGCCACACACCTCAGCCCCGAAGACGACAGGCCCAACACGGCTCGGAACATGGTACCGGTACCTCTGGCTGCGAGTGAGAGTCACGGTTGGACGGCGCTAACGGACGGCGCCGAATGCTAAGGAAGTGACGTAGCGCGCCAGGGAAGTGATGTAGGCGTCGATACTGAACCGAAGTGACCCGCGGATCAGCCAATCACGTGGACGCATTTTATTTAATTGGTTTTATACAGTGTGTATATATAGAGAGAGATCCCAGCAGTTATAATGAAGAAGCCGCTAATA
>JAOPJI010000030.1:21038184-21051158 GCA_027122695.1 Merluccius productus | reverse complement strand
AATGGACTTCTTTGTTTGTTGTGGTGCTATAGCCGCTCTAGTATCCGCTGTTATTGACCGATAGTTGCAGTGGTTTTAAGTGGCAGGTGGCTCAGCGGCGGATCTGGCACCGGAAAGCGCGGCGGCGTCCCTGAGCGAGACACCTCACCCTAACTGCTCCCGGCGAGCTGGCTAGCGCCTCGCGTGTCTGACACCGGCGTCGCTGCGTGAATGGGTGTATGAATGGGTGAATGTGATGCCAAAAAAAATGTGTAAAGTGCTTTGAGTGTGGCCACCGGTGTGAAAAGCGCCGTATAAATGACGTCCATTTAGCATCTCACCATTATTGGCTGCTGCCAGTGTGTTACCGCCGCCGCCTCTC
Organism: Merluccius productus; assembly: GCA_027122695.1. Classification (NCBI taxonomy): domain Eukaryota; kingdom Metazoa; phylum Chordata; class Actinopteri; order Gadiformes; family Merlucciidae; genus Merluccius; species Merluccius productus. The sequence goes on along the minus strand of JAOPJI010000030.1, from coordinate 21,050,797 downwards.
TCTCTGCCCTTAATTACATCTAGCGGGCGGCTCAGTGGCGCTCACCAGCGGCCCCACAAAAGAGGAATTTACCTGCGGCTCTTCTCCTCCTCCTCGGGAAACTTCACATGACCATGACCACGCTTCCTCACGACCCTCGCCTCACCTCGCCCCGCCACTCCGGTCCTGAGGTTTCGCCTCGGAACCCGGCCTCCTGATCCGAGCCGGGCGTCTTCGATGAGCCTGCCTTCCTCCGTGAAAAGAAAAGAAGAGAAGAAGAAACTTTATGCACGACTTGTGGGACCTGTGGGTGCTGATGGTTGACATGCGGCTGATCCCTCCCTTGTTGGCGTTGCGGCGCCGGCGTCCTGCGCCCGCTGCGGCCCTTTTGACCAGACGAGGAGCAAGTCGAGTCCGGAGCGGCGCTTGAATTGGGATCAAAAAGGTGCCGGCAAAACAGCATCAGCGTGGCTTTCATGTTCTGCTTAGATAAATGACCAACCTGTACTGTTATACTTCAGACATGTTTCTCTCTCTACACAAAAAAACCCCAAAAAAACACATCACACACACACACCATAAACACACACACACATAAACACACACACACACACACACACACACACACTAAAGGCTCCGGTACATTTTAATTTAAGCGACCGTCAGTAATTACGTTATCAGAATCAGTTTGGACCACTGAAGACCGCGCGGCCCTCCGTCCAACATGATTGCCGCATGCATGCGCTGCTAGGTGGATAGAAACAGCGTTTAAAATAACAGAACATTTTGTAAAACTGAATTATTTTGGTGTCCGTATTCGCAGACAGAAAAACATGAATCGGTTTCTGGACGACGGCAGCACACACACTCAACTGTGCCCTCTACAAACACGGTCTAATTGATAAAGGTCCTCAGTAGACCGGTGTGTGTGTGTGAAGTTCAGATACAATCATTAGTTTGCTGCAGGTGTCCATGTTTTGCCGAGCAGCTGCACTGGGAAATATATCGACTCACACACTACTGACTTCCACCTAGAGAGAGATGTCAGCCAACATCCGAGTCTCTGACTATCTCTGGTGTTTCGGTTTGTAGTATAAGTTGTATTATCGTGTAAAACAAAATGAAGAGCATTATGTTCATACTGACCTCGTCGTCGTCTGTGTTGGTGTTGCTGCTATTTCTGAAGAACAGCCAAATACGAGCGACGTCCAGTGTTTGGGGGCGACGAGCGCCTCCACCCTGTCAGCCTTCAGGTGTGCTAAACTATGTTTATTTGCAGGTTTCTTCATCTATTCCACCCATTTAAGTGGAGATGTTTCTATTTTTTTTGTTGTTGCTGTTGACAGATGGCCACGAGGATTACCGCTGCATCCCCTGCTTCCAGCTGCTGCGGCCTGCAGGCGCTGGTCTGGATCTGAATGAGGGAGATAAGACCGGGCTGCCCAGACCTGCTGCTCTCCTGGGCTCGGTCTAGGATTGGTCTCCGGGGAGCCCTGAGCTTCTCCTCTACGCCGGGCATGAGCTGTGATATTTCTTTCTTTAATGTCATATATATTCTGCAGGTGGCTTACTGATTATAACTCTATTTCTATTCGTCTTTTTATTTTATCTTCATTTTTTACCAGGAGAGCCTTTTGAGATTAAAATCTCTTTTACAAACATTTCCACAGACAACAAACACACATTTTGATATAAACAGATGAGGGGAAATCGGTATCGCTTTCATAGAGACACACCAGGGAAGTCAATACAAAGAAACCTTCGACTCTGTGTACGTTTCTTTGTGTCGAGGTCCATCTTCAGCAAGCCGCACGTCGAAGGGGCAAAATAGCCGAGCGCTTTCTTCCCCCTATAGGTTGTTAACAGTCCACCTGTGGGCTACTTGTATAACCTTGGCATATCAATATCAAAATATTATTTTTTTATTGACTGGAAGGTCAAATTAATGTTAAGTATGGGATCGAAGTGTTTCTCTCTTCCACCGGGAAGGGTTTGTATCGCTGCGGTTGTTCTCTTCTGCACACATACAAATAACTTGTACAACACATATATATATAGATATATATCTATATATATAGATATATATATCTATATATATATAGATATATTTGAGATGAAAGATCATGCAATAATGGCCACAACCCCAGATGACAGAGATCTCTCCCCTCTAGGTTTCCATTATTGCTTGCATGTTCCTTGAGTGCGTCTGCGTATGACTGTCTCTGTTTGAAGTCACAGCCAGAGTATATCCTCAGTCATGCGTTCAGCGCTAACATGCCATCTGCGTGTGGCATTCGTCTCGTTGCGTGCGTATCGTATGTGCGGCGGCTCCTGTGAAGTGCAGGATGTGTTGGAGGTGAGGCGCGTCTTGCCACTGATTGCAGCGAGCGTCTCGCGGTGATGATGTCGCTGCGGACGGGCGCGGCCCATTGTTGAGAGACCTCTCCTCGCCATCTGCCGGCTTGTTCCAGGCCTCCCTGTTTGATCCTGTCTGATGAGGACCAGATGTTTTCCCTGGCTACCGCCTCCCAGCAGGACCACTCCTGCATCATCACACACACACACACACACACACAAACACACATTCACATTCACGCACGCACGCACACACACACACAGTACACACACAGTACACACCACACCTTAATTAACTTTGAACACCTTAATTGTACCTAAAAGTCACACATGCACAAAAGCACAGACCCTCACTGTTTTAAGGGTGTCTCATACACACACACACACACACACACACACACACACACACAGAAATAAATAATGCAAAGTAATGAGTATAATGTATGTAACAATAATACTATTGTGTGTATATATAAGTGCACATACTGTATCCATGCACCGCATTCTGCTTAAAGTGTGAAATTAGTTTCTTCCGGTGTCAAAACACCAAGTTGTGTGAAACAACGTCTCAGACGACGATACGACCCTAAAGGCAGCCTACAGCCTTAAACAGCCTTAAAACAGCCTTAAAACAGTGCACCCGGCGCTCCCTGTCACGGGGCTGGCGGTGCAGAGACGTGTTTGTGACACCAGCCTTCATGTGCAGCCCGGGTGGAAAGCTGCTTCACCCCAGTGTGGAGTCCTTGACCCGCGGTCACAACCCTGCGCTGGTGCAATCTGTGCAAGGTGTTGTCCTGAATGTGGGAACAGGGCGGAAACACTGGAAGGGAATTTTAATTATGACGTTCAAGATATATATTTTTCCAACAGACAGTAAGAGAGGGAAAAGTTATTGAACAAATAAAAAATAAGAAATGAAAAATGGTGCCGGTATTGGAAGATTGGGTTTTGCCCAATTTGTTGTTCGCTACGCTGACGATGTTAAAGTGAATGATTTTAGTCATGTGGTAAATTAATTATACATTATTCATTAGTCACTAATGCCGATTGTTGTCTTTTGACATTGTGTTTAATGTTTTATCACATGCTGAGAGTTTCTTCCCACCGGCTATCAGAGCCTTGAACAATGAACAATAAACTCTTGAAGGACATTGTGCTATACCTTGCACTACCGCCATTTAAATGATTTGCACTGGTCACTTTTAATACTTTTAATCGATTTTGTATATTTTGCTGTTCTGGTATTTTGTTTATATCTTAGCTTTTTAAATTCCTTGTACTTGCATTGTGCACTGCCTACCTAATATATTACCAAAACCCCAAATATTAACACGTTTTCATGTATAATGAAATGCATGTTGGCCATCACAAAGACCAAATTTTGCTTTAAATGGTTGCCAGACCTTTTTTTTTCCAGTATTACAATCCCAGACCAAAAAGGGGTAAAACTCGTCTCTCTGCATAACAGACTTGTGTTTGGAAATGCAACATAATGTGATCCTGTCAGAGAAGATAGAGAAATGGACCCTATTACAGCAGGCGGCGTTCAGTAGTTGGCTGTTTGAAAATGATATCCTATTATGAAGAAGAAAAAAAAAATACTCAGCCAAGATTATCCCATTTTAGGCTTTCACAATCCCCGCTCTACGTGTCTTGCGCCGTCTCTGGTGGATCTCCTTGTCAGCCGATGACTGGGCAGACAAACTAGCTGAAATCTTTGTTACACAATTAAACGCAACCCTTTCTTCCCTTCCACCCTTCACACACTTCGCAGGCGGATAATACAAGTGCCTCAGAAATTGATTGAGCTGCTGCTGCGGCGTCGTTGTTTTTTTTCTTCCTCCATGGACACCATCGCACACCCACAAACCTTTTAATAAGATATCTAATGAGGGATAACAGGGTTTTTCTTTTTGAGTAACTCAAACTCGCGTGAACAAAACAAAAAACATAACACGTGTGTTATGACAGACGATATCCGTTGTTTTATTCCAGTAAGCCCTTCCAACACATGCTGGCCGAGGTTTCAGTCTTACTGAGGGGTGAGGATGAACACCTGGATGATTTTATGACTAAATCATCGTGAAAGCAGTCGAAATGTCTTTGATGATACAGACGCCTTTATGTTGCCACTAGAATTATGCTGTCACACGCTTCAAATGAACAGCGCGCCTCCACACTTTTGGGTGGGAGTTTGCAATCTGTGATGTCACATTCAGACAACGTTAGTCATATTCAATTATTCATACGTCACTCCTCTCGGTTTCCATAGATGTAAAGTTAAAGGGAAGCTGTTTGGTTTAAATCGTCGGCACGGTAGTCCTTGAAAGAGAACAACCTATTCTGTAGATACCAGTCAAGAAGTGAAAGTGTGCAGGAAAAGCAACATCTCCCCCTTGTCATCCAGTATTTATTTTTAGTATTTTTTATCACTCGATATCCGCGGCCACCAGCAGAGAACATTCAATCGCACAAATAGCGTCTCGAACCTCGGCTCCTCGAATTCAGAGTCCTTCCAGTCCTCCGACCGGGCGTCCGCTGGGATGGAGCCGACCTCCACAACATCGCCAAAGGTCACTCAGCAGAGGTATGGCTTTCTAATGCAATGCCCTTTTGTGGTGTCTGAGCCGTCTCGCATTGTATTCCCCTCACACAGACTTCATGATGCGGGGAGGGAGGCTTTCAGAAAAGCCGGATAAGGAGAATAGCGCTGACCGCCGATCCGAGCAGCAATGGTACGGATAATTCAATCCGATGCCCCCTCATTACTGAGATTAAGGTGCCTGTACCCCAGATATTGAATAAACCAAACAAAAGGCATTTCAGACTGTGATGGGCTCAGTGAGCGATGAAGAGAAATGCGTTTTTCTCTTTGCTGCCACAGAGATGGTGTTTTCCGATAAGGCCGGCCGAGGTGAGGAGGCCATCTTGAGCTGCAGGTTGTCCCAAGGGCTCAACAGACGGACGCACCTAATCTGTCACTGTGTCATGAGTAGAAATTGGGTGTGTGCTTTTGGTAACATATCACATCCTTTCAGCCTTCTTGAAATAACACATGAGAAAGGAAAACATCTGGCGTTGTTCGCATGTTCCTGTTTTCTTGAGTGGCAATATGGCGGCAGGCTGAAGTGTGGTAATATATTCAGCATTGTTTGATGGTTGGTTTGTCAGCTGCTTTTTCAATTAAAATCACAAAAGAATAATTTGTTTTTAATATATTAAATTAGAAACACAACAAAGAAACCAACTGTCTGTTAGCATGTTGAAATGTTGCTTTAATGTATGATGCAACCTGTTGAAAGAGACAGAAAGCACCGACAAGGGCTTGGAGAGATACGGGATTAAGGGCTACAAAAAAAAGCTCATTTATCCCCTCCAAGCAATTAGAGCATATTATCTTTGTAATTCCCATTATTATCATAGTTAAAAAGGAAAACGCTTATTATAATAATAATTTAAAAAAGAAAAAATTGACAACACTACGTGCTGCTTTTTTATTACGCCTAAATTCTTATTAAAAAAATAAATAATCTGAAAGTGCAATTATGTCAGCTGGCACGAGTCATTAAATCAGCTATGAAAGCCTCCCAGAAATCAAATGGCGAGAATAAGCCTCTCTTTCAGCCAAACTACACCAGTGATCTCCATACAGCGCCACAGAGCTTTGTCACGCTCCGCCTCGGCTCCACAAAGGACACTGCAGTCCCATTAGCCAAGTCAACAAATCAGAGAGTGAAATGAGATGCTTTCTTGCTCTGAAACAATGGGCTCCTCTCGGGAGAAAATACGCCGCCGAAGATGATAATGAGGCGCGTGTCTGCTCTTACCGAAACCCCGAGAAGGGAAAGGCTTGACTAAAACTCAAAAGTATTTGCCCCTCCGCTTCTAGAAAGACGGAGAGAAATTGAGGTTGAGGATCCTGCGAGGGTCGGAGACAAGAGGGCCTCGGTTTTCGGCGAGGCCCTCCAGGCGGTCTGCAGTCACCTGATTGATTCTGTGCAATCCTGATTGAAAAGCACCGCTGTGAAGTGTATGATCGACTCTATTCAACGGGTATCCTTGATGAGGCCATGAGCTCTCGTTCGTTTGTGTAAAATAATATTCGACCTTGACTCCGAGACGGATGCACAAAACACATATCCATATTGTAAAGTCCAGCAGCGAAGAAACAGCTTCTTTTTGTCTTCTGTTTTTTTACTCCATCATGTTTAATGTATTGGGTTGTGCGGCGCACAAAGTGAAAATCAATTTCCCATCGCAGATTGTCATATTCCACACTACACACTAGTCTCTCGGCAATTATTGTCTAGGAACCATTTCTACTGGTATAGGGCTCCCCTGAGAAGTGGGAAATGTCTGTTTGTGTGTGTGTGTGTGTGTGTGTGTGTCCGTGCGTGAACACTTGCCTCTCCTGGAAAAGATGGAAGAAGATTACTGCAGCATACTCCTCGTCCTTGCCTTGAGCGCCGATCTTCTACCAAACTCTCAGGTTCAGTTTAATCTCTGCGAAGGGAACGGCCTGCAATCCAGCTCTCTCTCTCTCTCTCTCTCTTTTGTTTGTTCGTCCGTTTGTGCGTTCTTCCTTTCCCGTCGTGGCGTGGGCCTTTCCTCGCGGTCGTGGACCGCGGCTGTCATTGCAACATCGATTCTCTCCGGTCTCATGGCGCACCTTACACAACCCCTCCGACTGGAGAACAACTGCATCCATTTTCTTTCTTCTTCTTCTTCTTCTTCTTCTTCTTGGAGATATTAATCAGCAGCCGCGGGCCCTGCGGCGCCGACGCGGGAGCATCCATCTGGGAGCGCCAGGTGTTTATTGACATGCTTTGTGGGCATTTTCTTTCAAACAAAATAAAAAACCCAGATGTACAAGGGGAAGATTGCGATTGCGGGTTTTAATCTACAATTTGCCGAGATTGGTAAATGTGTCTTTAATACCGAGGAGTATGCTTACGTCTGCTCACCCCAGAGCCATCCGACGTTGTGCGGCGCCATTACAAGTGTTTTATTGTTTCCAATATGGTGCCTAGAGAGAGAGAGATGCGACGGCACCGGAGGTTCGGAAGTGAAAGTTCTGCCATGTTTTATTCCCAGTGTGAGCACAACTAATGATCAGTCGCCATCATCCATCACCGCCGGGCCTTCAGGTTGTGCAAATTGCAGTAAATCTGCATGCTTGACCGAAGGGACCGGGGAGGACTTATTGAAACACAGTTAAGTCTATGAAGTCACGCCCGGCTCCGAGCTCGCTGCTAGCATCCCATCGCTCCCGTGATGAAAACCCGGAAGCTACCCGGGTTTATTTAGCCTTCATTTCCATTGTTTTGAACCGTTTTATTGACTGTTATATTGCTTTCCGCTACGACTCTCTTCTACGACTCGCTTTCCCAAAAGGTGGGTTTTCTCCCCATCGTCTCTTGCAACCCCCACGCACGCCGCAGACCCGCCCACACATCAGCATCCCACTGTCTTTATTACACATCATATTAATGTGGGAGCGGGGAGGTGCCTGACATCTTTATTGAATTATTTACAAGAGAAAATAATGACAGCACAGTCCCTGTGCTAAGCAAATAAATAAATCAGCCCTTCTAATCCAATCGGCGGATGATGTATGTGGAAAGCGGTGTTATTAGGTTAGGCGGTGTGTGTCACCCTGCACAATAGCGCGCAGGATTAGCCGCGCGACATTGCATGCGGGACAACTTCGGTTTCCCGCGAACGCTCACTCTTCCCCTCAAGCCGCCCATGCAGACGCGTCCCCAGCGCTTCGACTCCAACGGCTGCTACCGGATGATGCTTCACTTAAAGGGAATGTCAAATGGCTTTTAAAGCGAATCTCACGTTTGCAGGCGAACGCAGGAGGGGAGGTTATTTGATCCGTCCGGATGAGATTGGCTCGTGCAAATTGGGAGAACAATTAGCTTTCATTCACACTTTGCCGTTAGCGGTTTTAATATGAAGGGAGGGGAGACGTGTGCTGATGTGATTGGCTGAAAGTTCGGCTGGCCGCTTCCCGCAAGTTGTTTGTTGACACTACAACAAAAAAAGATGATGTAGAGGAAGTCAGCTTATTGGGTTTGGATGTCAATTTCTTTTTTTATACATTTTTAATTTTCATTTCCCGGTGACTAATAATCACAGTGTTAAGAGATGCATTTTAATATGGCATTACATTGTGTTTGCTGATGCTTGGGAAAGTGTCTAATCTACACTTTGGGGAAAATAAGATAAGAGCAGAGTGAAGGTGACAGAGAGAAACGGAGGAATAAACAAAGGCAGGAGGAGACGGAGAGACCCGACCGCCGCAGAGCCCAGCCTGCGTTTCCCTTCGCATCGCTCTTCCCCCGGTTACACTGTAATCCCCGAAGCCGCAGTGCTTTTAGTGTGTGCTGATCTTATGATCGTTGTTTGCAATGCGATTCCAATTTTCATATCATTTATCATTGATACGCCGGTGCTTCAACTACAGTGTACTGAAGAACAACATGAAGAAATATATCAGACTCTTTAACGCCTCACACATCTGTCTGACACCCGCTCTGATCTCTAAAAGGCTTTGTGAGAATGAATTATAAAGACCCGTGATTTCCAACTATTGCATCACTAATGATTCATAGTATACAAAGGGTGTTTATACTTTATATAAATATGGTAGTGAAACAAATTGCGGCGTTCCTCTTGCAGTATACATATTTAACACACTCGTCGACGATATCTGAGCATGACGTTATTTCCTGACATGCGGAAAAGCGTGTGCATCTGCAAATTGCCATAATTTCATTAAAGTGGAAGATTGTTTTTCCCCCACAGATCTGGCAGATTTTCCTATTCATCGCGTCGCTTCCCGGAGTCGTCGTCCTCCTTTAACGCTTTAACGACAACTTAAAGACAATGCAAATAACTCGAAATGAACAGCAAGATTACGACGTCACTTGGCTGAGCTAGAATGTGCACCGAAAGGGAGAATAGAGGAGGATAAATGGTTTCAGCAGCAAGGGGAAGAAACATGCAATACATTTAAAGAAACGCATTTAGGTGTCGCTTGTATTCAACCATGGCTGATGATGTGTTACCATGACCCGATTTACCTTTGTGTGTACGACGTGCGATAAACACATCACACACCGAGCAATTATACTAAGAAATAACAATAACAACATGAAAACAAGTGTGGTGCAGGATGACCTTGGACCGTGTGTGTGTGTGTGTGTGTGTGTGTGTGTGTGTGTGACTGAGCCATCGCCGCCGCCGCCGCCTCGCCGATTGCTGCTCTCTTTATGCCGTTCCCACAAAGAGTTCATATCAGCCAGGAGTGGTTCCTCTGTGGGATGAGAACGGAGCGGGTAATAGTCAGAGAGGGATCTCAATTGATAGATCCATCCAGCGCCGGGGCCAGAAACTGACAGGGCCTAGGAGGGGCTTTTAGCAAAGAGGCCTGGGAGAGGAGATAAAGGGTGGGTTGGTGGCGGCGGCGGTGGTTGCGGCGGCGGCGGCGGTGGTAAGAGTGCACAGTCATTATTCCCCAGACTTGAATATCCCTTGACAGCGGAGCGCCGGCCTTGGCGAAGGTCTAGGAGACTTTCTGAATGGTCCGGGAGAAACGAGAGCCGCAGAAAGAAGAAGACGGAAAGTTGATTGTGTTGTGTTGGTGTGTGATTGTGTGTTGGTTTGTGTGTGTGTGTGTGCCTGCGTGACTGTATGTGTGTGTTTCAGCCTCATGGATAGTAATAGCAAGATATCTTCAGAAATGCTCTGAATTCAAGGTAGCCACCGCCGCATAACTCAGAGCTGCTTAGTAATTGAGTCGTACGACAAAGCTCAGCGTTCGTACGCTTATTTGCCGAAAGCAAACACCGACAACGGCTTCTTCATCTCTCATTGTGCATTCCTTCCTAGTTCATCTTCCTAAGGCCTCTCATATCTATGATGGCAATCTCCCTCCCCTCTGTATCTCGCTCTCTCTCGCCGAACACCTTGGGAACGTTCTGCCTCTGTACATAGATGTGGTCCTTCCAGCGCGCCGGCTTCAGATCTGAATTAAGTGCAGCCAGGCAGAAAATGGCGAACAAGCGCGGCGTGGGCAGCCGGCGAACGAACAGAACAGCAGAAGATCATTTTCACAGGGACCCTAAAATTTTACTGTGCTTTGCCATTAACTAAATGACTTAATGGCTGCATGGCTTAACTCCGGTGGCAGGATTTCAGCTGCTGTCCAGTTGGAATTTGATGAGCATTTTTTTTTTCCTTCCTTTTTAATGGAGACCAAATTACACTTGAAGCGTGCGGCGAGTTCAAGCAGCCAATTAAGTCCTACACCATACGTGACGCGTCTTCAAAATACTGCTCTGGCCGCCCGCTGATGCCTGGCATGCCTGGCAGAAACGTGAGAGACCGACCGCAACATGCTAATGATGGATGGATGAAAAAATACATTTAAGTCTTTTTTGGTCGTTAAGTGTGTGGAGAGCAGCACAGCAACCGGCGCCCCCCCCAGCGCCGCAGTCCTGAATCTCAAGCTCTTGCGAATCGCAGTTGCAAACTCGCGATTAAAAAATGAACATGGCGGATGGCGACCATGCTACGCTACGCTAGCTTTTGCAAGACACCGTCTCCGAAGTCACGGAGACGGCGTTAAAAATGTACTGGACGCGTTGCAGTGCGGGGTGGACTCTCCTCTGCGCCACAAATCCATCACACTTTCACTTTTACCGCCATAGAGCGGTGCAGGGATGACGTATTTTTGTAGGCCAAACCGGGAGTGAGCGTCGCCCTGGGTTCCCATGACAACGAGCCAATGGGGTTTTTCCCATTGGATTTTGCATTATTGCAGAAAATAAGCTCTGTGGCAAACACACGTTTATGATACTCACACATTTTGTTAAGCGAGATAATCTTCACCAATGAACACATTTATACTTTTATGACTTTTGAAGCGTAAATGCAACCGCCAGAAATCAAAATTCCCGAGTGGGGTATTTACAGACGTATCTTATGTCGTAAAACAAAACATGTAAATCTCTTAAGCTGGTGTTAAAACCACAGACCTTATTTCAGCCATCTGACCAAAAACCCATTCAAAAAACCTGTTGCCTTGGAGACGAGGGAACCGGAAGTGCCAACATGCTAACGGACGTCCGGGTTTCCTGAAACCCTGCACCGCTCTGTTGCGATCACCGGTCAGCCTGGCTCCCAATTGGCTATCGTCCTTCCCACGTGACGATCCAAAATGACTAATACATTTTTTGCGGTTTTCGAATCGGCGCGGACCCCAGCATCAGAATCAGGGAAGTAAAATACGACGTTAACATCCCCCCACACCGCAGGATAATCGGGGCTTTGCTGAGCAAAGTCGGAAGGGGGAAATCAGGACAGAATCTTGCTAATTATCTTGCAGTGCGTTCCCGGCGTTATGCTAATCAGAGACGAGGAAGCGTGTGAAGCGGCCTGTGAAGACGGAAACAGAACGAAGGCTATCAGTGCGTTTCGCTTTGCTTTTTGGCATGATGTCCGGTTGCGAGTTTCTGTACATTTCTGCACCGCATGGTTTTCCTTTTCATGTTTTGCTGTTTTTGTGTGCGTGTTGCGATCGCCTCTCATGCCAGCCGCACCGCCGCACCGCCAACCGCTCCCTCAGCAGACAAGAGAAGCATTTCTCTTTCTCTGTGCAGACTTTTCTGGAGGAATAAGAAGCGAGGGCCGTAAACAAAGCAACATCTTTCCTCATTCCCTCTCCGCCGCGTCTCGACTCGCCCCGGCTGCCGGTCGGTCGGTTATCCCCTCCGTCCGTCCGGCTCCTCGCCGCCGCCGGCTTAAAAAACAAACAAAAAAAAAACCCCAAACCCCCAACAACAACAAATAAATAAATAAATAACCAAACTAAACAAAAGCGCGAAAGGGGAAAGAAAACGGGGGGGGAAACAATGTCGGGTTAATTTCCAGATCTGGTAATCTTCCAAGTTCATTAACAAAAGCCCTGCGTCTGATTGGCTGCGGCGTTCTACGCGCGGCGACAGGGAGTTGTTGCGATGCGGCACAATGAATAAGTGATAAGCTGTTGGGGTAATTTGTGAAGTGACACAACTTTTATTATTCATGCCTGCAAACCCTGTTGAGGACATGTGTGTGTGTGTGTTTGGGGGTGGGGTGGGGTGGGGGGGGGGGTTAGGATGCGGGTAACAATGAGTGAAGGAGACAAGAGTGTGTGGGTGGAATCCACTTAGAACTATTAAAATCAAGCTTCATTTACATGATCGGCTGACACCCTTCAGTTAACATT
>JAOPJI010000030.1:20996004-21016965 GCA_027122695.1 Merluccius productus | reverse complement strand
CCCCCCCCCCCCCCCCCCCCCCCCCCCCCCCCCCCCCCCCCCCCCCCCCCCCCCCCCCCCCCCCCCCCCCGGCGGGTTCGGGGTTCACCTTAACGCGTCGAAAGGCGAAGGAGGAAAAAAATAAAAAAGGGAGCGTCTCTGAGAGACCGGAGTGATCATCGCAGCCGCGCTATTTATAGAGATGTTAATTAAGAATGGCAAAAAAGTTAATTAGGTACGAGTTTAACGTGCGATGACAAATGGGCCTTTAGTCCTTTGTTTTGTCGGTAACGTTACCCAAGGAAGATGTTTGTGTTTATTGTTTACTCACACACCAAAATACTAAATGTCAAACTACCAGAGTTATAGCAAACGACTCGGTAAGTGATACAAAGAATGATATCTTGGTACACAGTTTTAGTTTCCTTTTCACAACCAAAATACAAACAAACATAATCATTTAATTGTCTGATTGAAATGACAACTTCACAAGATGCTGTTAAGACGTTAACATGTTGAAGGACAAACAACAACAAAAAAACAACAACCGAGCAAAACAGAAAAGGAGCGTATCTGTTCTGGTTAGATATCACACCTTGTTTATTGGAGTCTCTACATTTCAGACCACACAATTCCTAATTACCCGGCCATTATGGCGTCTTTACACTGATGTGCGCCGTAAAACCCGGTTCTGATAATGTATTTTGGTGTGATAGAGAGCGTCATTAATATGTAATCTGCACGACGCAGAGCGATATCGGAGAAGACGTGCGGAAACACATTTAGTTTTTCTCTCCACCATCTCGACTCCATTCCCATAACAAGTAAGCATTAGTCGGCTGCTCGGCGCTGAAATCTCCTTTTTTCCTCCACCCAACTTATCAGTTAAGTTAAAATCACAAATAAATAGACGGATCCACACGGCGGTGGAAGTGGGGGGTGAGGAAGCGTCACAACCTCCAAATGCTCTTTGAGAAGACGATTTTAAATGAAATTAGCGCCGCTGACCCCTCCCACGTCCGGTTTTCCATATTCAGGATACAAACTGCTCCCATCAGGTAGACGCCACAGGGATCCAATTAAATACAGGAGAAGATACCTGAACAGGTATAAAAACGCCTTTGTCCCTCTATCAGCGCCACCTCAGGACGTAAGGAGGGTGTGGCATGAGGGGCTGCGTTGCACTCGAATGCATTTATGTGTTATGCACTTCTTTGTGCTATATGAACTTTATTTCTGTGGCTGCACTATAATAATTGTATGTATTTTCATGCAGGCAGCCTTTATTGCCCAAGATACATTTCCTTCGGGACAAATAATGTCATCTTGAATCGTGAATTAACATGACGACAGATGTTGTTGCGGCCGTTCTGCGTGTCCCCATCCACCATCATCTAGCGCCCGGCCGCTATCTTGTCCACCGTCTGCCTCCATTGAGCGCTGAAAGCAGCAGCAGCAGCTCTGGTCACTTGAGCTTCGGTTCCCATTGGGTCTCACCGCCGGCGGTCGTTCTCTTTGCACATGATTGGTCTACAACGAGTGACCCCCACCGCAGCTCATTAGAAAGCTATCACACACACACACACACACACACACATTCATAGTTACAATTTAACATACATGACATACACATGCGTCCGTGATGCAACAATGTGTACGTAACGCACTGCATCATGGGAAACTCTTCAACTTCCAACCATTCGAACCATTCTTCAGACACGCAACACAACCAGCCATGGGGGGGGGGGGGTGGGCGGCGGGGGGCTACGCATGACCCCACATGACTTTGAGATGAGAGAAGGGAAAGTATAAATAAATAATATTAAATACAACTAAACTCGACTAAACTAAATAAGTCGGCCTGTGGCTCGCGCTGATGCAATGTTATGACGGTTCTAATGAGACCTATTGAGAGTTGGCCTGTCACTGTGTTGCATCGGCCCACGCGCTCCTCAATGCTTGTGTGCTGATGCACGCCCAGCCTGCGCTCGCCGGACGGGTCTGCACGCGCTCAGACGACACGCAGCATCAAGGCAGATCTGTTCGCAGTATCTCCTAGAGACCGCACTACTGACGATCGTTGCATACAAACACACAAACATGCTTCTGCACATAGATCAGCGCACACGCACACACGCGCAAAAAACAACACACCCACAGAAACACACACACACACACACACACACACACACACGCGCACAAACACACCCACAGAAACACACACACACACACACACAGAGGCGTGCATATCCACACATTTATAGCCGCACAATTACTACACTGAATTTGCACTTGGCTATAAATCCGTGTGGCTAGTTGTAAAATATTCAAAAGAAAAACTACAGAAAAAAAAAAAGATGGCGGAAGTTAAAATCAGGAATGCTATCTGGATATTCGTTTGCACGTTTGCGTTCGACATGCCAGACCATCTGCTTGGCATTTTGTAGACATACAGCACGCAATAATTCATGAGTCTAATCACCGCATTGTCACACTGTATATCTATTTACGTTGTTAAATAAGCAGCAACATGCGATACCTAAGAACCACCTGCAAGCAGGCTGGCAGACTATCAACAAATCATATTGTCAGTTAATTATTTGGTAGTCTTTTGGGGAAAAAAAGTGAACGCAAGCACATACACACACACACACACACACACACTCATTTCCAGGTGATAGATGTACAGTTATGTACAGAAGAGCCTACTGGATAATACTTTAGCCAATTAAAATGTAAGTGTACAAATAAAACTGGTTCAAGAAACAAAAGGTCTGTCGAAAGTGCTGCTTTAATTAGGATTTGAGGGATTATGAAAGGGGTCTGCATCGCCGCCCTCCATTGGTCAAGAGGGCATGTGCCCACTTCCTGTTCCTATTGTCTCCTGGAGCGTGACCGCGCCAATTGTTCCTGTGAATCAAGTGAGGTCGTCCATTCAAAGCTTCCCTTTGCCCTGTTTTTTAATCAGCCAGTTGTACAGATGAAAAGGGAGGAGGAAAAAAAGAAAAGACGTCTCTTTTTATATATTTGCTTCCAAAAAAGAAACTCAATTAAGAGCTCCCAAACGAATCCTCTAGCAGGAGCAGTGGAAGTTATAAATATTTGAGGTAATTTTGTTATGTATTATTATCCTTCCTTCTTCTTATCCAGCCAGTGATCAGTCTCATTATCTCACAAACACACTTTATTTGATTTTCCAGCTCATCAGCTGTTTGAAAAGGAACAACTGTGTAGTTCTTAACACTTTCGTTCGTATGCATTTTTTATATTTTTGGTAAGTATAAAACATTGACCAGTTGACAAAGAAAAGAGCAGAGCAGTTCATCGTGATGCTAGCCGGTACCATGTCTACCTTCAAACAGTGAAAGAAATAAACCTCTGTTAAATGTCCGTTTTGTAGCCTTAGAAGCCGTTTTGTAGTAAATGTTCTCCTTTGAAAGAACCCCCCTCTTTATAACGGCATAATGAAGTGTTCTCACAAGAGACTAAAGCATGTCATGCTAATTAGCGATAAAAATATGATCGCAAAAAGGGGCCGCCACGCTTTGGGCTCTTTTCTGAATGAACCACACCAGCGTTAGCAAGTGATTCATTGTTCACACATCCACTGTAGCACATCAGCCCGCTGTGGAGGTGAGGCGGCCCGACGCTGGACGCTCTGATGGCTTCACACATCTGCCCTCAGGAAGGTAAGCAAGACTGGAGAAGGCTGCCCGGCCGTCCGTCTGCACGTCCGTACATCTGTCCATCCTGTCTATCTGTCTGTCTGTCTGTCTGTCTGTCTGTCTGTCTGTCTGTCTGTCTATCTATCTATCTATCTATCTAAACAAGACTGGAGAAGGTGGGCTGAGAACCAATGAGTATATAAAATATAATTTGCCTTAACATCAGCCTATCACCTGTCTGTCTGTCTGTCTGTCTGTCTATCTATCTGGTAAAACAGAAGAACAGAGGTTGAACACAGAAGAACAGAGGTTGAACACACAAGACGCACAAGAGAGTTGACTTGTAGTACCGGGTTTTCATTACCTCTATGTATATTCCCCAACCGGTTTTGATAGATATGTTCTGTGTGTGTTTCTTGCTGTGCCGTATGACAATGAAGTGTATTTACTGGTTAATAAAATCACAATGTCTTCATCAAAAATTGGGCGTTGAAAACAGAAAGTAATCTTCAAAAGCCGTGGTGTGTAAAATTGGATTTTCCATAGGAGCCACAGAGAGGAACAGCTGTCGGAGAGGTGGGTACACACTAGCATGGCAGCAATTTCATTTATTAAAGCTGACAATAACACAGTTCATAGTGTGTATTACCCTTATATATTCTGCAATTCCAACATGTTTTAGGGGCATTATTGCTAAAATGAATTACCCGTCTATCTTCTAATTAGCATGTTTCCAGCAAAGCAGATCAGTGCAATAAAATAAGCTATTTGACTCTGAACAAATGTGGCAGAGCTGCTTTCATTAGCTGGGCTGTCATGCAGGTTTATGGGATGTATGGCGTGTTGGAACAATGAAACAATGGCTTCACGGTGAAACTACTTTCTCCCTCAATTCAGATTCTAGGGCACTTTCCAACCTGATTCTACAGACTAAAAGGACAGGGTCATTATTCACTTTTTCTTTTGCCTATAAAGCAAAAAAAGTGACAGGCCAAAATTGTTTGGTTGGCTAACGGTGGCTGGATGTTTAATAATTATGTTACTCCTCCATTGTTTTCCAAATTTCAAATTAAGGCGAGTTACATAACAGCCATGTGCATTAACCGACAGGCAGATGAAGTAAACAAAGTCCAGACAATAGTCCATAAAAAAATGTATCTTCAATGGGAACTATGCAAGCTGCAGGGGCTTCAACTTAAAAGCATTTAACTCCAGACACTTAGTTAATCAGCATTTGACATTTTCAGAGAGGCTTTTATCCAAAGCGACATGCAGTTTCTTTGAAATACATGCCATCATTAGCTTATTAGGGGGTGAGCAGGGGGTTTGGGCATCTTGCTCAAGAAGGAGGCCTACAGGTTAGGATTGAGGACGTTGGGTTTTAAACCCAGAACCTTACGAACCTTGGAGTCAAAAATATCAAACCATGGAGACTTCCACATCCTGCCACCGTTTCATTCACATCCTTATCTCCCCCCCATTAGTGGCGTCTATCTCTCAGGTGGTCCCACAGCACCGCTTGACCGGCGTCTGAGCATCGGCTTTGATTGGTGTGAAGACCTAATGAGCAGGACTGGAAGGAAGGAAGCAAGGAAACATCCCCTGTGCCTTGTTTGAGTCACAGGGGAATAAACCATCACTGTTCTTGTTCTTGGTGTCATTATTTTATTTTCCTTGTAATTTCCTTGCAGTCGCATCACGACTTCATGACTGATTGGCCCTTCCATAAGGACGGCATGTGGGCTGGTTTGTTTAGCTGCCTAGGTTTCTTGTTTCAGAATCCTCTCGCAGATCTCATAAAGCTTCATTTGTGTTTGGAGAAAATATCCCCGCTCACGTGTTTATTCAACGGGTCATGTGACACGAGGGGTAGGGCTGGGGTTGAGGAGGGAAGCGGGGAGAGTATTAAATCTAATGGACAACTGGAAATACACCCCCATGCTATGTGGGTAACATCTGCTCGTTTGACCGCTCTACAGTCAGCATGGAAAAGCCACATCTATATTGGATATTGCTGGGATTAAAATGAAAGATACCCTCAATTTTTATTCGCAGCCCCCTGCCATGATGGGCCCATGGGGGTCATAGCACTGGGACAAGGAACTGTTTGATGCCGTTTCCGCGAAGATTGATAGGGTGGCATCCCTTCGCCTTTTGACCACGAATGGATATGTACTGCGGGTTCATAATCACACCAGTAATAAAGTATGCTCAATCTGCGAAAGCTTTATGCGCAAAGTAATGACATTTTTTTTTCCTCCACTGTGCCTAATACAGTCTACATGCATTGACTGACAGAGACTTTCCACTACCACAATGCCTTGTTCCATCTATTCTTGGCCTAATTACCCTGTAATCTGTCTCTTTTGTGCCAGAGCAAAGGATCAAACAAAGCCCATTAATGCAGTCCGCGGTGACGCATGGCCTCACTTCCATTCTACGACCTAATGTTCATCTGGCAGCGTCTGTAATTATGCGTCAGTCTGAATCATGCCAGAGTTGATCGCTAGAGGCCGCATCAAGTCATGTGAGGGGCTCGGAGGTGACTGGAGAGCTATTGCTTATCCCTAAGACGTGGTGCGGGAAGTGCTCTGCTTACAAAGGCGGCGGTTGTAATGTCGGGCGTTTTAGTGGAAGTCAAAAGGTTTCGAGAATGTACTTTTGTATTTTACTCGATAAAATATGAATCCTGTTCATTATTATGATGAATATGAGCGAATACTGTTAATCATTATGATGCCTATGAATGAATACTGTTAATGGTTATGACACATATGAGTGAATATTGTACATGGTTATGATGCATATGATTGAGTGAGAGTTGGGAATAAGGGAAATTGTTGACATTGTTCTACGTAAAAACCGAACAAAAACCAAACGCGTCGTTCTTTCAAGCGTTGAGGCGGCCGGGTCCTCGTCGCCGCTGATGAGTGATGGCTGGGAGAGCCTGTAATGAGCACCTATAAAAGCCCTGATGGATGCCATTATGTCTGCGCCCAGTCGGGGCGGCGGGGGCCCCGCATTGACAACATGCTAACGGGGGACGCGGAGGGAGTGAAACGTTCGTACGGTCGTCATTTGTCATTTCACCTGCCACCGCAAATGCGGCAAAACATTAACAAACCGCAAATGGAAAATAACAAAAGAAATCCCGGCGCACAGGAGCGGTTGTCGCGTCGCTAGTTGTTTAACCTGGCAGGAATTCAAGTAACATCGCAAGAGGGTTATTTGTCTTGGCCAGCCAGCGCCGCGGGCTGCGAACAGCAAAGCACTTAATAGCAAACAAGTGACATCTTTTTCCAAATGATTCAACAGTCGTCGGAAAAACGGGGTTGACCAGTGGCCTATGGCTATTGTGAATGTCTAGTGTGACTTATAGCATTATGTCAGTACTCCCACAGAGGGGCAAACACGGGCTTAGCATAAATTAGAGTCTCCGAAAATAAAGCGCCACCGATTGTGAAAAACAACCGAGGCGGCGAGCTCTCCTCTCGGCGAAACGCACTTAAAGTCTATTTCCTCCTCCTTATGCGAATAGATACCAAACAACTACGATGTTTGCACATGACAAACAAAGTCTTAAATAACTATTTTTTTAATGATTATGCTCCTCTTGCTATCTAACTCTCTCTCTCTCTCTGCATTGCTCCCCCTAGCTCCTGCTTTGATTTTAACGAGCAATAATTACTCCAAATGTTTACTTAAAATATGCATTATTACAAATGACAACTGAGGCACAATACTGCAATTATGGAGCACTTTACAATTTCCATGTTTTAACTCAAATTGGCTGTACAATTCAAGAAAAGGTGTGGTTACTGTATGTGTGTGTGTATGTGTGTGTGTGTGTGCCCACGAAATGCCTAACTGTGTTAGTTGTTATTAATGACTTCCATCGTTCTACGCATTTTAATACAGTACAATATTGCAGTGTGGTGAAAAATGTAAATGTGTCTTTGTGGCCAGTTGGTCTACTGCCTGCTGCCACAGTCTGCCACTGGGAGCGGGGAGCAGCCATGACCCACTTAAGGCTCAGAAGCAGAGTGTTGCTCCAAAAAACACCACTTTTCCCTCCTGAACCGCGGGGAGACCATTGATCGCTGTCATTATGCCACTCATTCAGTTAGAGCCGGATTGATCAAACCAGGATCTGGCGCCGCCATCTACTTCAGGCGGGTCAGCGCCTGTCTCTGCACGTGTGTGTGTGTGTGTGTGTGTATGTTTGTGTTGACACACACCCCCATATGTGAATGTCATTGCGTGTAGATCACCTGTTAAGTCACTCTCCACTCCAACAGAAATAAGTGAGATGAAGGTCCAGGCAGTCCATGTGCTCAGCGGGGGGATCGGCAAAGTGAAGTTAGAAAATTGATCTATAATCTTGGCCTAGAAGCTGTCAGTCATAGTGTACTGCCATTTTTGCATTGTAATCCAATTAAACCCATTCTTATTGAATCAACACGGATTGGTCAGCGGCCTGCAGCTGTTTTGAATGTGTTAATTTGCGCTGCACATAATACAACAATACAGCTACGGTCCTTCCTCTCCTGGTTTTGACCAAATTACCACACAATGCTGTTAATTGAACAGCAACACAAATATTCCTATATACCCTCATGGCCCTACAGTCTAGCACAATATTAAGTTTGTGTGTGTGCACGCATTTGTGTGTCCTTGTGTATGTGTGTGGGTGTGCATTTGTGTGTGTGTGTGATTGCATTTGTGTGTGTGTGTGTGCGTGAACTTTGCACTCTTTCTCTATTTAAATTTAATCACATGTCTGTGGATTGTAATCGCCAGCTTCGTCACCCTCAAGTACCGTGTCCCTCAGTAATTACTGCCACCGCTTCAAGCCTCAATCACACACACACGCACGCACACACATGCACACACACACAAACACACACACACACGCATGCACACACACACAAACGCACACACAGATTTGTCTGCTCCTTTCCTGAGTGCATAATGACAGAATAATGGTTAACACTCACAGCTTTTTGACCAATCTAGCTATGCAGGGGCCGCTATCAGCCACACAGTGGCCCAGTAACCTACCAGGATCCTAGAATTTAAACTCAATGTAATACAAACTACTAAATATAATACAATTTACTGCATTTTATTTCTTGGCTTTTTATTCAGTTATTCATTGTGGAATGTTATTCAGTTAAAAAAGTGCTTAGAGCGGACGGTTGCGGTTCTGGCCGGATACTGAGCTGCTCACGGTCACTCCAAGTGACTTTTTTTTTTGTTGCTGACGGTGCAGGAAGGCGGCCTCTAAGAAACTAATGAGTGAGCAGAAGGATGGATCTGTTATAAGCGACAGTTTTTCGCCTTTTTTTCTCTCCCTGTTGTCTTCACTGCAGAACTGGGGGGGAGTGTTGTCCAAACGATCACTGTGCCGTCTGGGAAGTCTCTGTGTCAATATAAACTTGGCGGGATCCCCAGGCTAGTGGGGCCTGATGGTGGCATTCTCACTTAGTTACATCCACAGCGCATGCAACATGGTGTATATAATATATATATATACTGTAGTATAGTACTATTTTACAATAGATTTTCATGCGGATATGCACTCGCACTCACACGCATGCACACACACAAACAGGCACATGCATGCATGCAAACACACACACACGTCACACACACACACACACACACACACAAACACAAAGTGCACAAGCACACTTTTATATTCCACATTTAGGATTTTCATCTTCATCTGATCCAAAGATTTCCTCCGTTGTTTTAATCAAGCTCATCCTTCAGCCAGCCACCTTGGTTTCAAAATAAAAGCTCCGACCAAATGAAGGAGGCTTGCCACTAGGTGTAGCTGAAGGACCCGGGTACCAGCTGGTGTGCCAAAGAAACCATTTCCTTTTAGGAAGATAAAAGCACCAGAAGTCCCTGGTGCTGGTTTGCAGCTCTTTGCATTTCACGCTGCAAAAGCCGAAAATATCAAAGGCCCAATTTCATTGTTTTTAAGATTCATGTTTCTGGACCAACATTGTAACCCTGCAGGTGGATGAGCTGAAAAATGTTTTTTTGTTATTTGAAAATACCTACAAACATGTTTTTGTCTTCAGCATAGTTATACCGTTGTACAAGGCCATTTTCATGGAGCACAATTTTCTCAACAAACAATGAATGTTAGGCATTTATTTTGTTTTTTACACTCTGTGCTAATTATGTAAACACGGGGTCCAAGCTACAAATGCATTTTTGTTTGCTTTTCCTCTTCTCCTTTTGTCATTTCCGTGTTCACTGCACATTATTCACTGCGGGCGCTAGTTAAGCCACTGATTATGCGATATCCCCTCTGCCTTTTCAAGCGGCGGCTCCTCCTGCCCCTCAGTAACCAGGAGGGTGGTATGGAGACACAGACACTTGACCTGATTTCTCCCAGATCTGAGACCACTCGTCCGCCGCCTGCCTCTTCACGCGCCATGTGTAACTTAAAGTGACACTTGCCTGAAGCTCCCTCAAGGAGCAAAGCTAGGTTATCTCTCTGAAACCAAATATGACAAGCCGGGGAAGAAAAACCCGTACGAGGGAGAAGCGAGGAAACAAGTGTGGCAAGATGGGGGGGGGGGGGTGGAAACGGAAACCGTCTGATTCTCACTTGATTCGGTGTTTCGACCCTTTCCCGCTCCCGTACGTATTACATCAGCGCTCAGAAATGTCCTCGCATGGTTCCCACAGCTGCTCTCCAGGGAGCGCACGCCTCGAGGAGCCGCGGCGGTGGCGACGCAACACAGAGAGCGGCGCATGTGGAATGGCCACCTGGTTAGAAAAATCAAAACTGCGCTCATCGAGATCCTACGATTTTTAGAAATTCCTGGTAAACAACTGGTAACACGCACGCTAATCCACAACACAAATAACTCACAGCAAACCACCAGATAGGGCTATTATTGGAACATGGCCCGCAGTTATTTGGATTTGTTTGTGGTTTAGTCTCAGAGCGCCTGGTATCATGTTGAATGACTCACGGTTTCTGCTGCGAGCGCTTTGTCTCAGGACATCAGTCAGCGGCTCACAGAAACACTCCCTCACATCCAGCGCTGTTAGGATGTTGTTCGGGAACAACAAAACAAACGTCTGCTTTTAACTACCGACAGAATAGCATGTGTAGAGTGCGTCTCTGGGTCTATATATATATATATATATATATATATACACACACGTTGTTGAAGAGAAAACCATAAGCCACAGATCCAGGTCGGATAAGGACATAATTTATGGTTGTTATTATCGACGTCATTATCGAGACGTGCTGCAAATTGTATCGCTCACTTCTATTAGTCGCTTCACTCTCTGCCCATACGCCACAAATGACTCCTGTCTGAGTCGCAGTTTACCTTTGAGAAAATGAAAAAGAATGGCAGGGTTGGTGGGGGGGGGGGGGGTGCAGTTTCATATTTCAACAGTTGCAAGCACAAGACTGTCGCTGTGGGCACCATCACAGCCGACCTCTATCCCTAAAACAAATGCATTAGGAATTACATTCAAGCAACTTTTACAAATACACAACTTAGAAAAGTATTTTTGAAGTGTGTGTGTGTGTGTGTGTGTGTATGGGGGTGGGGTTGAAAAATCAAGAAGTCGATTGCCATGGTTGACTGTGTATGTGTGAAATAATTCAATGAATGAATGTGCAAAGCTCACATACACCAAGCGATGCAGTAATTACTGTTGTTAATCATCATTGTGGAAGCCCGAGAATGGTTCAGTAATTGTTGAACATGCAAGAGCAGAGATTAATACACTATGAGCTAGAGAGCAAGAACGCATGTGAGAGGGAGGGAGGGGGAGAGAGAGAGAGACAGAGAGAGAGAGAGCAACCGGAAAGTAAAGAGAGGATAAGGGATAGCAGAATGGATAAATAAAACATTGTCTGGTGGGGATGCTGGAGCTAATTTGTTTCTCCGCTTGTGTAGCGTTGTGCAACACCTGAAAGACTACAAGACTTACTGACCTACAAGGACAGGAGGACGGCTGCTTCCACGTTGGCTAATCCTCTAACCGCGGCGTCCGCATCATTCATCAGACACGTGCCGCCGCGCGAGCAAGATAGATGGCTCCCGCACGCGTGGTTCCCGATTTTAACTATGTGTCTGACGATTATTTGTTGTGGCAATCTGCTTGAAGCGACCGCCGCCCCGCCCCTACCTTTGTAATGTAAGAAAAAAAGATTGATGTTGCGTGGCGACTTACTTCCTTCTCATTGGGCTTGCAGGCGGGCCGGTCTGGCTCTGGGGTGGCAGTAAGTAAAAGCTTCTTCTGTCAGACTAAGTGACAATACTCAGTGAGGTAAGAGAAAAGGGAAGCTCTTAGTGAAAACAAAACCATTGGAGCCTTCCTTCCTGACAAGGATACAAGCATGCATCCTGATTCCTCGTGACATTAATTGCGATCGCAAGGGCGACTCACATTCATTATTATGCTTATGGTGAGACTATTGGAAATATTTATTATGTACGAGATAAGAAATCTCTGGAATTCAAGAGAAAGCCGACCCTGGTCAAGGTCACAGCCCTAGGCCAGTATAATGCAATATATGTATGTGCCGGCACACAAGGTAAAAAAAAGGATAATACCAAGTTCATACATGGATACAAGACACGACTCCTAACACGTTTCAATTCTCACAGCAAAAAAAAAAACTTCAATGCAGACGCTAAGTGTTTTACACATGCTTTTGGCAGCTAAAGACATTTGCAGCAAAGTTAATGAACTGCTAATATGTTGATGTGTTCAGAACCGCAAGGCATTTCCTTGCCAAATCCGCTACCAAAACCCATGACTAATGAAACATCAATGTAGTACAGCCCCCCCCCTGATTAAACTTAAGGCGTTTCTTGCACAGCAATCCTTACCAAACAGTAAAAGGAAAACATGTCTGTCTTGGAGGTCAAATACAACAACAATGCAGTTAGCTCACTGTAGCAGCGGCGCAGCGGTGTTGTACAGCGGCGTTGGCCTACAGGGAAAACCGGTTGAGGACAAAGTTGTACTTTGATGACGACACATGCAACATGCAGGACGCGTATTTCAACGTTTTTTTCATCTATTTGTTTTTCCCAATCTCCTGTTCTGTATCTCCTCCTCCAATGTGCTACCAGGGAATGAAACATATCACAGTGTCAATGAAGCTTGTCATGAAAATGCAAATTGGATTTGGGAATTTCATTTCCATCTGACTAATTATCTGATGCTCCTAAATGATACAGGGTGCAAACCAGAAATAAATAGTCAAGTCAAAAAGCGAATGAAAACAAACACAGGAAATTGAATTTGAATTTGTGCCAGCTCCATATTGCATCTTCGGCTAGCAGCTGTTAGCATGCAATACATACCCTCGTCAACAACAACAACCCAAAAATGAATTTATCTGAACATAAAATAAACGTATAGCAGGCAGTAACAGGCTCTGACAACAAACACCATTCATCTGAATCTTTGACATTTTCAGTGGCAGGTTCCTTGACTCCAAACCTTCTGTGTGATGATAATTAATCAAGCTAGCATTAAGTAGGTGGGGCACAGGACTAATAGAACGATTGACAAGCTGATGATAAGAATCAATAGCAGAGATAACCTTGGCTCAAGTGCCAAATGTGGAGAGATGTGTGTAAGGTAATGGTGTTGCTGTTGTAACCTTGGCGTAAGTGTTGGTATCACACACATAAAGCAAGACACATTTTATTCCACAGGTTTAATAAATCTGCAAAGCACACAGCTGGCTTATTATGGTGCTCTTCCGTGTGTATTTTGCCGTTTTGTAGTTGGACCATTTCCCTTTGAAGAGTACTCTAACAGGTCTTTTCTCTGTTTGTTTTAGACCCAACAGATCAATACACACCAATGGGCGCATTTTGTTGATATGATGCCATCTGAAAAAATACAAGCTGCGGGGATGTATGATTGTAATGTTTGGACTTCTGCTTTATTTTTATTTTTTTATCGACTACAGAGGAGATTGTCAGAAGTATATTACTGCAAATCAATGTTGGGACTATTAACGTGGAACAAGGAAAAAAAGACTTTCAGCCAAATCAATGAGGGTCAGTTTCCATTCTGGCTCATTCAGAGCCTAATGCCTGGTGCCTACCTAAATCTTATGGTGCTATTTTAGTTTTGTAATTTTGAGAAACCCCCCGGTATACACAGTGTGCCACTGCAGGGTGTTGGATGATGGTATCTCATTACGCCGGGCGCCTTCAGGGACACCGTTTTAAGTAGAAAATTACATATAAGAGAGAAAAGGAAATTGGTTATTCAATGGCCCTAAATTGTCGTTTGGATTATAGATTTGGAAACAATTAAGTTCTTGGGATCTTTCAATGACCTTTTGCGTTAGGCAGGCACTCTGAATTGTATTACATTTTTCAAGATACACATATTTTGAATGGTATGTGCAATGGAAAACAAATTTTCCTTCATATTGAATCAAGTATAATATTTGATAAAGGTGGTATTAATCATTCTTAACATAATTTATTTGCTCTTCATCTTCAGTCTGTTTGGTTTTGTGTCATGTTGTATTACATTTAGATGCAGAACCTAATGGCTCAATGTGTGGCCTTGTCAAATGTGCAGAACTTCTTTTCTTTACTCCAATGTGTTCAAGTACATTAAGTACTCGAAACATTTGACTAATTATTATGTTTTCTCGATCACTGAATTACTGTGAGTGAATGGCTGCTCAAAATACAAGGCAGTATTGCTCTTACAAATCTATTCAAAGTTAATAGGTGACATTTGTGAAACTTTTTATTAAATATATTCTGTGAAATTTCAGAAAGTTCTTTCCTCCTTTCTTAATTTAATGAATTCAAAAACACAATGGCCAAATTACAACCATCAACTGCCACTTGGGTCTGGCGTGATTTTTAGTTGTTCCTTTGCATCAACTGGATTGTTAAAGAGTTGGCACACCGTAGTTATCTGAGCTACATAATCCGTTTAATCTGCCTTGCATTTTTGCTAACACTTATTTTATCCAAAGTGATTAACATTAAATGATTACAATGAAGGAGCTTGTATCAGGTATCTTGCTCCAGTATGGCTGGAGGAGAGGCTGTGGACATTAGAGTTCAAATCTTTCGGCCTCACCACTATGCTGCCTCCCTTTTTTGCCAGTAGGTCAAAGCCTACGTTTTTATTTAATTGTTTTATTAAATCTTTTCATGGATATCATTCCTTTCATCCATATCCACTTAGAGAAGTCAGTATCTCTACAGTATTCAGAGAGCCAATCTTGGCTGGCCAAGTGTGATTAGATGCTCAACATTGACATGAATAATGTAACTTAGGCTTTTGATTTTCTGGTGGAAAAAGCATTGTCATAAAGTCAATGTGTTACATTCCCAGATTCCTATACCATCGCCACTACCAAAAGCATTTAAGCCATAATTTGGAAATTTGACTTAAGGCCTTTAAATTGCTTTTTTTTGGGTACTTTGGTTTAATTGGCTTTGTTTGATTACATTTATGAATCACAATTTGATTTGGCAATCAATGCAATGCCAACTGGGATACCAGTTGGGATTTACATCAAATCCTGACCAACAACAGTAGTGTGTATCCATGGCATATGTTTCTTTGCGTCTTTTTATCCATCCCCATTTGCCTTTACACACAAGTGAAAATTAAAGCAGTATAGCAGCATCAAAGTCTCAATTTCTTCTTGGCTGCGACTACAAGGCCTTTTCACTGTGTGTCTCTCCGCTCCCTCAGTCTGACAATTACTGTGTTGTGAACACAAAATGCTCCAAATTAAAGTTTGCCTGTCGAACAGCTCGCATTCAAGAGTGAACGGCTGAGCTATAAAGAGTGAATAATGCCAGCCGGAGAAACCAAGCCCTAAGTGGATTTTCTGCCTGCTCCCTCACCATGGCACTCACACCAGAGAGCCCATTTGAAGTGTTAAGTCCTGGAAACATTAATCCCTGTAATTTCGGCTGCGGTGTGCGTTCTCTGTCAGGTACATCAGGGCTGCGTTGGTGATGTAGCCAAACAGCGAGGACGCCCCCGTGTTGTCCGCCGGTAATTAGAGTGCCATGTGTTCATCCTTACGAGGTAAAACATCACTTGCTAAATGAAGGCCTGTCACACTTTAATTGTCTCCGCCGAGACACAGAGAGCGGCGGTGAAAGGAAAGAGTCAAGAGTGATGAGGAGAAAGCAAGACGGCGAGAGACTGGAAAACGAGTTTTAGAGTACAACACACGCACACCGAGTCGCAGTGGCATTGGCGCTATGAAGTAGGAGCTTGAAAAGAGATTTACACCGATGTTGGAGGGGCGACAGCACACTGTTTTCCTTGAAATGGACTGGTGCTATGGAGTGTATTTATGTATTTTGTGCTTTGAAGGTGGAGGTTGAATTGAAGTTTGCAACTATTAACAATGGCTCTGTGTGCTGAATGAAAAGACAGCCTTGTGGCAACACTGTGATACGAGTGTGAAATGGAAAGAAAACAATCTCACAGCTTGTCTGAGTGGGTCTACAGGGAAGACACCTGCATCATTTTATTTTTTATTTTTGGTATGTTTTTGATGTAATGGCGCTCCGGAGAATGCCGTGGAGAAGAGAGCAGTATCTGAATTCATTGAAAGTTTTTGAGGAGAGAGTGTTGACCTTTGGAGGCATGTATGGGAAGGGGCTTTGAGGTTGGATTTGTAAGAGGCGTACCGACGTCCGTACAAACACAGAGTCTGACGTTACAACTCGCCCAAAATGTGGGCAGCATTCGCACGGGAAAGATAATTGCATACCACAGCTGCTAAATGAAACAAAATTGAAAAAAGGACAGAAACCAATGAATCAAGTACCTCCTCCAAGGGCATCACTTAGTGGCTGCACCGGGACACACAATACACACAGGTTTTCTGAATTCTTCTTTTTGCGCCACAGCCCCATGTGGGCCGGAGGAAGGCAACAGCAGCACCGCTCACAGAGGAGACGGTGATAAAGCGCGATGTGAGGGATTGTAACATAGCAGCTTGACGACGTTAATGTCTTCATTTGTGCCGTATTGACGTCTTCAAAATGGAAGCCATCCTTGGCACCTGGGTGCACCTTGAGTCGTCTGAAAAGAAGCAATTACCTGCTCAGAGTGTGTGCCTGCGCAGGCCTTGAGGGATTTGATCACCAATTAATCACAAAATCCCAAAAAGGCGCTATTCATCAGTTCCTCATCAATGGTTCCTTCGCTGATGAATTATTCTCCACCCCCAAAAAAGCAACGCTCAAAGAGGATCTGAGTTGAGATACCAACTGGAGACCAAAAACATAATTTGGAGACCGGTAGCTTGTTTCGATTGTATGTATTGCTTTTGCTATTGCTTATTTATTTTACTGTAACATATTATTCATAGTAGTATTAAGAGGAATTCAACTGTTTTCCCATCACTAACATGCTCATTGATATTAAGCTATATAGGCTAGTTTAATTGTATTCATCCGCAATAAAATAAAACCTAATAAAAAACATGCCATGTTATAAAACCTCACCCCTTAAAAGCATTATTTACAATTTACAAGCATAGAGACATTTCTCCGTCCCAACATTGCAAGGTGCTGCAGCTTGCTCCTACTGAATTGCTCCAGAGGTCCAACACATATGGGTTTGGGTTTCAGTCATGTGTGTGTATGTGTGTGTGTGTGTCTGTGTGTGTAGGGGGGGGGGGGATATGCATTATGTTGCAACAGCAGTCTAGAGAGAGAAAACAATACGACCAGCGTCCTCATTCCTTCGGTGAGCATATTTATTCTGCACGCAGGCCAAACTTATCACACCTCCCCTCCGACGGTGGCCCATGGGTTTAAAGACAGGGCCCCCCCCGCTCCCACCTCCACATCCCCACCACCACCTCCACATCCCCCCACACCCAAGCCTCAAGGCCTGTAGCCTGAGCACCTGATTCCCTGCGACGATCCCTGAACACCGCAGTCCTCCATTTGTCTTTTGGAAAACATGCGGGCGGTGCCGCTGCATGCCTCACATGACAAAAAGCGTGTGGGACTTAACAAAGGATAAGAAAAATCAGCATAATCCCGTGATCTAAAGCGCAGCACAGCACTGCGTAACTTGAGACACACAATGAAGAAAAGACACACAAAAAACGGAGCCGCTCCTCCTGCCAAGTAGAACATGGCACGCGTTCGCATCCCCAACCTGCAGCGTGGCTATTATTTAAAGAGCAGAGAGGTGTACTATTTCGGGGGGAAACAATATGTGTTCAGCCTTGGGATTTGCGTTCATAATTGGGTTCTCGTTAAGGAGTGTGCCAGGCAGCCCCTGTACTGTACTCCTTCCCTCCGTGTGATTTATTGGATCTGAGGGCTAAAAGGACCGCAGTGTGATTTCTTTTCACTGAAGATATTTACAAAATGGCTGCATGGATCCATTATAAATCCATTGATTACAGTCGTGTCACGTATGCCCTCCCATGGCGGAGCCTCGAGCCTCTGAAACTTTTTAACCATTGATGTACTGATGTACCGCAGGCTACTTGACAAATAGCCCTTCTTAATCTGGAAGGAAGGTGGGTTGGGGACGTGCTGGATTGGGGGGGGGGGGGGGGGTATGAAACGGTTGGCTCCATGTGGAAAGGGGGGGGTACAGAATATATAGATGATAATGGATGGTTGTTTACATGCATCCTTATGTTGCAGGTTCCCCGATGAAAGATATCCAAATAGATGATTTCTAGTTAGTTATCAAATAGAAGTACTGTGCACAAATATAAGAGTTTAGATGACACTGAGTCAGAGTTTTAATCAGTGTGGAAACGCATGCACACACACACACACACACAAAGCAGATCTTTGTTTTCATTGACAGCGCTAGTCAATGGATGTATTCAGCATTTGCACAAACTGATAATTGGTGGTTGGAGGCTAGCAAACAAGATAATATTCCCAGAGGACGCAAAGACAAAGTGGAAAAATACGTAGTCAATAGTTTATTATAATTATTAGCAGTAAACAAGTCCCCTCATCAGACTTTTGGAGAAAGTGTTGTGATGCGAAGTTGGCCATCAATAATGAATGAGTTTGGCCTAAAGTAGCCAAGACAATTGATTCAAATTGAACTGCTGTTTAACATTGGTCACCAGTCCAAGAAGACTAGCCCAGTAAACATGTCTGCTTACATGACCATGCTTGATTTTTACTTGAAAACATGGAGATCAAATAGACAAATGGATATTATATTGGATATCATATTTTAGAATGGTAAGCATCCTTCTATTGGCCATTTACTGCTAAATTCACATCTTAATCTTATGAAATGTGGAAGTATATTTAATTTATATTCTTTTCAAACATGAAAACATGACATTATTATCCAAACTTGATCCACATGAACTCATCATTATCCAAACGTGAATAAACCATAGCCGTCATCTTTATTAATAACGCGAGGGCCGTTTTTCGCGTTCCACAAAGCAGCGTGACACTATATTGACTTTTCGCACTTCCCAAAGGTCACTCATTAAAACTATTTCAAAATTTCCCAAGATCAATCGCCTTTGTGAAACCTGCTGTGGTGGCTACTTTGATTTCATTGGGTTGCACATTTGCGAGAGGACTTGTCAGACCACAGCGAAGCAAATCACCAAGACAGCAGGTAGGCACACGCCTCGCTTTACCTTACAGGAACCACCGCTGGTAGCCCAGGAAATGCAATATTCATTAATGCATTCATCCGAATGCAGCGAGAAGCTGTCTCCGCTAGCACGCAGCTAAATGTTAAAGAGAGAATTGTGATTAGTAAGAAAAGACACTCTGCTGAGTGTGCACTTTTTTTTTAATAGTGCCAAAGGCTTTTATATTTCCTTATTATGGAAATCCTTGGCCATTGCTCTGTTCATCATCAGCTCACCGCCGAGGGTTTTTAACAGACAAAATGTTAGTGGTGAAATTGCGATGGGTGAATGAAAGCCATGGACGCAGCGTGACCAGTGACAAAGTGCCACAGTAAACGGTGCCGCAGTTCAAGTTGAACAAACGATTCGTCGTGTTTTATACTTTATCAGGCATCCACTTAGCGGCGGCTTGGAAGAGGTAATCTAATCTTAGCCACATGGACAATGGAGTAGCGTCAAAGAATTGCTGGATTTATTATCAAGTGCATCAAATTAAAATATTCAACCTTCTTTTGATGTACTTTCATTAGCTCTTACAAAGCCTTTTTGTCAGAGCAGTACTTCACCTTTGTCATGTATGCCTTTTGTCAAAGCAATACTTAAAATAAAAAATGTAAGTCCCCACATCTCATGACTATTTATTTAAGAAGCTCTCAACTTCTCTCAACAGTTTACTGTGCTTCAAGTGAACATTTATCCCAGAACGCATCTCTTTTTGACAAATTGAACACTTGCTGAAACGTGTCCCTCAAATATTGCACTGTTCGTCTTTTTGCAACTCACACTCATTTCAATGCAAATATCCATCATCCCCCCCAATCTCATCTCCTCCTCTACAACCTATTTGCCCAAAACACTGTAATTGCCCAGAATGCCTTTTGGTTTTCAACCAAAACCTTTCAGACGCCGCAGTAGCTGTCGAACAAGTCGGAGCCGCATCTCGTCAGCATCTAAGGCCGACTTGTCGACAGCTCTGGGCTTGTCACTCGGGAGTAGCAGAGGTAATAGGGAAAAGAGGACAGCTAGTCCTGGCAAGACAGTAAAGTAAGGTAAACAGAGAAGAGGACAGCCGATGGAAGGAGGCAAGAAAGAGAGTCTGAAACACTCAACGGAGGTGAACATGAAAACTGGAGCGAGAGACGGAAATCAGAGAGAATGGGAGCGTAATTGGCGACGGAGGAGGGCTTGTTGACTGTGTGTGTGTGTTTGTGTGTGTGTGTGTGTGTATGTGTGTGTGTGTCAGGAAGTGGGAGGAAGTCAGGCTGCAGAATATGCATAACACTAACAAACTTTAAGTTTTTACATCATTTACATTTCCACAAATTACAAACTTTTACATAATTTACATATACATTAAATTACAGACATTTACATAATTTAAAGTCTAGCAAAAACACTGTTATGGAATAAAATGGTGTCCGTACTGTACTGTACTAAAGAAACCAACAATAACAAACAAACACCACCATATTTTTCTGCAACCTCAACATCCAACCACAGCTACACTTGTGGTGAGCATGAAATCCCAACGCAAGCCTTATTTACACTGCCACCAGGGGGGGGGGGGAGGGGGGGCTGCGGTGGGCGGCCAGCCACCCAGATGTCACATGGCATCCGTTGCACGGGCCAATCTCGTCATTATTATTGGAAAGG
>JAOPJI010000030.1:20780811-20797306 GCA_027122695.1 Merluccius productus | reverse complement strand
CCGTCCCATTCTGGTGTAGTTGGAGCCTCAGCCTGAGAGATTGACGCCAACCTGACTGGCTGAAGGTTATAGAGCAAACTCTTAATCTCAGCGAACTCTGACACTAGCTTGTCCACACTAGCTTTGGCAGCATAACCGTCAGCCTTCCTAGCCTTCTTCCTGGGCGGGGCAGCCCTGGGTGGGGAGCGTACTCGTACCACTGGTTCTCTTCCAGGCGGGGGAAGCTCACCTTCAACCTGAGGTCCTTCCACCTCGGCTAGTCTTGCCACTTTCAGCCCATGTGGCATGAAACTGCAATTCATACACTGACTGTCGGACAGCCCCTCTCTCAGGTGGACCACACCGAGGCATGCGGGGCATTCATCATGCCCATCTAGGGCTAGCAGTGGAGCCATGCAAGTGCGGCAACCATGTGAGCCTAACATGTTGGGGGAAATAAGCTATCAAAAAATAGTATTTTCCCAGAGTAAAGTAGTTACTAATGGGCGAAAGCACCCAACAGTAATAATTTAACAAAAGTGCAGCAAACTGCTCAACGTAAGAAACTCAAACTAAAACAGAGTTCTGTTTTTTTTTCAAAATGAATTAATTTTTCTTATTTACCCATTAGCCTCAACCGTAATGGGGAGCTTCTGCTCTTTAATTCCAAATAAGGGAGTACACGCTCTAACGAGCGAAAACACTCTGGGAGCCTTTAATTAACTTAAACGAAAGTTGCCACAAAAGGCAGCAGACGCCGGTAATGGCAATCTCCGATGCAGCGAGGCAAACAAAACAAAACGTAAGCTTAAGCGGGTGCCGAAAACAGAATCCCCTTATCTTACTTAACTTTAAAGCTAACACAGAAAGAATACTTACCTTAGCAGCCTTCGCTACAGCTGATGAAGACGCTGTGTTAGTCTAGCGTGAGCCGAGCTCACCGGCGAAAACACCGGTATGCGGCGTTCAAAACAAAGCCGAGCGTGACTAATCGCAGCCCTTGGAGGACGAATTCGTGGCTCCAACCATGCGGTTGCAGGGCTACCAGCAAAGAGTCACCGGTTTATAATGCTTTTTTTCAAGCTTATTTCTTACTCGTAACCTGTATTCGCTACTGCGAGAAGATACAAGGGACATCTTGGAGAGTGACGTGGCCTTATATAGACGGGCGGCCCGACGTCATCCCCGGTCACGTGTGACTTTGTTGATATTAAATACTCGACCTGCGCATGCGCGATGGATAACATCCAGTGTTAAGCACTGCCTCTGGCGGTCAGTAAGAATGAAATAGAACCTGTTTGTTTCAAATGTGTTTTACTTTTTCTTTTTTTTGTATCCAACCATTTCTTCTGGCATTTGGTCTTGTGTCTGTCTTTTGTGTATTTCCTGTTATGTGACATATAAAAACCCCCGAGGGGGTAGTCATAGTGTCATGTGGCCGCTGTATGTGAACAGCCTAAATGCTGCAGGTTGCTGCCAACATGTCAAGAGACGAGACATTGCTGACGAGACGTGTGTGTGTGTGTGTGTGTGTGTGCGTGTGTGTGTGTGCGTGTGCGTGTGGTTTGCAACCGGTAATGCAGTAGATGTACAACAACGTTGTGTGTGTGTGTGTGTGTCCCATGTCCAGCTGTTCTACCTGGCGTTCCTGATGTTCTACTCCTACGTGGTCCTGGTGAAGATGCCCGAATTGCCCTCTCCTCAGGAGTGGGTGGTCATCCTCTACATATTTACCTCTGCCGTGGAGAAAATCCGCGAAGTATGCAGTTCCTGTTAAAATCACAGAAATATTTTTGTTATGTTTTTTCTTTTTAAGAGTTCTCTACATAATAATTGAGCAAATGTAACTTGCTTATTATCGGCCTAATCTATGTATTATATTATATTATATATATGTATTTCCATCTGCAATAGAACTACTGTTTTTACAACTACTTGTACTTATTTGACCCCTCCAGATGTTCATGTCCGAAGCAGGAAAGATAAGTCAAAAGATCAAAGTGTGGTTCAGTGACTACTTTAACGTGTCCGACTTCTTGGCCATCGTCACCTTCTTCGCGGGCTTCGGCCTGAGGCTGGCGGGGGGGCAGGCCTTTGTCCCTGGCCGAACCGTGTACTGCCTCAACATTGTCTTCTGGTACGTGCGCCTTCTTGACATCCTGGCGGTCAACCAGCAGGCGGGACCATACGTCATGATGATTGCCAAGATGGTGAGTTCTCGTCGAGCGTGTGTACACACACAGACACACAGACAGACACACACACACACACACACACACACACACACACACACACATAATTTGTTCCTACTGTGAGCATGAGGCCTGTGATAACACACCTAGTACACCAACATAGTATTTTACATATTACTTTATTTCTTTATATTTGTACATACTGTATAAAAATCAATTTGACAAAATACTGAGACTGTAACTACTACACTGTTTTGGCAGAACAAAAAAATACTTCGACAAAGTACCGACCTACCTTATGCCTCTCGGTTCATGTGCCTAGCGGTACCTTCAGCATTCAGTAGTGTGTGTGTGTGTGTGTGTGTTCGCTCCCAGGTGGCCAACATGTTTTACATTGTGGTGATCATGGCCATAGTCCTGCTGAGCTACGGCGTGCCGAGGAAGGCTATCCTTTACCCCGACGAGGAGCCGAGTTGGACGCTGGCCAAAGATGTGGTCTTCCAGCCGTACTGGATGATGTATGGTGAAGTATACGCGTACGAAATCGATGGTAAGGACGATGAGGATATTAGGGCTGATTACGCCGGTAAGAGAAGTTTTATTAACCTTTTTCTCACCACAGCATGGTCGCTGATTTGTCACTCGAGGCGAGCACCGGTGCAAATCAAATCCGCCACGACCCTAATCATCCGAATCGTCACCTCTCCTCATCTCTTTCTCTCAATCTCTATCTTTCTCTCTCTCTCTCTCTCTCTCTCTCCCTCCCACTCCCTCTCTCTCTCTATCCCTGTCTCTCACACCGCCGGGCTCGCGCCAACACACAGCCCACGCCGGCCCTCCGCGACTGGAGCAGGGCTTTTTGTTTTCACCACAGCGCCCTGACTGAACTCTTTATCCTCGGATGAAAGGCCCATGATTTAAGAGCTTATCAGTTGAGTCGGGGTGCATTTGAAGCTTAGGTGGAACAAAAAGCCCTGGCTCAGGCTCTCGGACCTGTGTTGGCGTCCTGAGGTTTCCGTGCACTGTTGTAATTAATTCTGTGTTTTTTATCACAGCCATTGTGAGCTAAGCTTAGGACACAGGTAATTGTCAGGTATTCATGAGGTGTTGAATCTGCAACGGTGTGCACAAATATGTTTTTAATCCATGTAGCATATTCTCATATGTTTTGTTTTTTTAATGTCTAGCTGCACTTGTATGTTGTCATTTTTTGTTTGTGTGTATTTTTTAAATAGCTGCTCTTTCTCCACAGTGTGCGCCAATAACAGTGATCCATCAGTGAAAAAGCTGTGTACCGCTAGCGTGTGGCTCACTCCTCTCCTGCAAGCAGTCTACCTCTTTGTACAGTATATACTGATGGTCAACCTCCTCATCGCCTTCTTCAAGTAAGAACACAGTTCATACCACTTAAAAAAAAAAAAAAAACTTACAATGAAGTAGGTGTGCATATTTTTCAAAACCCAATTCAAACATTTGTATCACTGTGGCAGGCCTTGCACGTCCACTACAGAACCACAGACTATATTTTCTTTTCTTTGTTCGTTTCTCCGAGCTCTGCACAGATGTGAAACAGATCCTTTTTAAGGCTACTTTGCATGTGCTTGTTTTGACAATGCTTTACAGAGCTTGCCCATGTATGGAAAACAACCCATGCGCTTCAGTCGATGCAGAAGTAGATGTCTCTCGCTGCCAAATTTAGAATCTGACTTATGGTTTCAGGGACACACACAACTGCTCCATTAAATTGCCAAATACACAAAAAGCAAAAAACAATGACTTCAGGAATGCCTGTGATAAACTATGGCGATGACGGAAAGTGTAAAACGCGTCAAAATCATTTTTCACTATAGTGAAATGCAGCCAAAGCGTAGGCAGAGCCGCGACGGCCTCTCTTACACGTCTACTTTGGTCCATTTTGTTCCAGCAACATATATCTGCAAGTGAAGTCCATTTCTAACCTGGTGTGGAAGTACCAGCGCTACCACTTCATCATGGCCTACCACGAGAAGCCTGTCCTGCCGCCGCCCTTCATCCTGCTCTGCCACGTTTTCTCCCTCTTCTACTGCATGTGTCGCAAGAGGAAGAAGGAAAGCACCTACGGCCCAAGTAAGATCACACCGCTGCCTGAAGTCTCATAACAGGAAATGAGGAGGAAGGAGCAGGAAACGCGGTCCCCGTTCTGTTTGTTACCACACTGTACTCTTCTTACAATATGGCTACCATACTATGCAGTTACAATACTGTACTGTTCGTACAATATGGTTACCATACTATGCAGTTACAGTACTGTACTGTTCTTACAATATGGCTACCATACTATGCAGTTACCATACTGTACTGTTCTTACAATATGGCTACCATACTATGCAGTTACAATATGGTTACCATACTATGCAGTTACCATACTGTACTGTTCTTACAATATGGCTACCATACTATGCAGTTACCATACTGTACTGTTCCATAGGTTACCATACTGGGCAGTTCCCATACCATATGGTTACTACATATTGTACAGTTCTGTACTGTCGCTATACAACACAGTTTCCGTACTATACGATTAGCATGCTGTACTGTTGCCATTCAACACGGTTGCCATACTATACTGTGATGTTGTACAGAACTGTTCCTCACCGAAGAGGACCAGAAGAAGCTGCACGACTTTGAGACGCAGTGTTTGGAGACGTACTTCCACGAGAAGGATGACGAGTTTCACTCGGGGAGCGAGGAGCGAATACGAATCACGTCTGACCGGTGAGTCGGTGTCTGTGTTCTGTTTTGTCGTTCCCATTTTAGTAACGGGATTTTATTTGTTGTTGTTATTTAGCTAAAATTACTTTAGTCGTCTGTAATTTGTATAGGTCCATAGTATGTATTGCAGTCACTTGTATTTCACACCGAGTTTTCCAGTGTGTTCACTCTTTAACATTGTCAAACACTATTTTGTGGTCGGATGGACAGCGCTGATTCTCTCCTTCTTGTGTCCCGCTCCCCCAGCGTGGAGACCATGTGTGTCCAGCTGAAGGAGGTGGGCAACAAGGTCAACTTCATCAAGCGCTCTTTGCACACCCTGGACTCCCAGATCGGGCACCTCCAAGACCTCTCCGCTCTGACCGTGGACACCCTGAAGGCCCTGACCGCGCAGAGGGCCTCGGAGGCCAGCAAGGTCCACAACCAAATCACCCGGGAGCTCAGTCTCTCCAAGAACGTGGTCCCCAGCCTGGGGCCCACCAGCGCGGACACGGGCCCGCAGTCCAAGCCCTCCGTGCTGGTCAAGCGCAGCGTCGGGGCCTACTTTGGCTCCTCCTTCCCTCAGGCCGGGGGCAACCTGGCGGATTCCCTTTTCGGCCTGGGTGCGGGCGGCGGCTCCGGGCCGGAGGGCGGCCGGAGAGCGGGGCTCAGCCACGGGCCGGGCCTGGGGCTGGACCCCGGCGTCAACCCGGGGACCCTGAGCGCCGAGAGGCGAGGCTGGGTGGGGCTGGGGAACCTGGCGGCCGTGGAGGCGGGGAGCAGCTCCGGCGGCTTCCCGCCAAGGTCTCTGGCGGCGTCCCCCCCCGAGCTCCGCCACCGGGGGAACTCCTTCACGCAGAGGCAGCTGACCGGTCCGCAGGAGGCGGGCGTCTCCGACTCCTCCGCCAGCCTGCCCAACGTGCCGTCGCCGGGGGCGCAGTTCTATGTCAGCAGCACCCCCTCCCAGCCCAGTGGCTCCAGCCACCCAGAGCTCACTCTCGCTGGGCCTTACCCACAACCCATCCAAACAGACAGCACCATGGTAGAGTTTGGGGCGTTTGTTGGTAAGTACGACCGACAGGGTGAGCGCGATGGCGGTGGTGTTGAAAAGCAGGATGATGAAAACTGTGTGTGTGTGTATCCTACTGTTGTCGTGGTTTCCAAGCCTTGTAACTCTGCTCGACCTGCGTGCTTGCCCTCTTGCTCTGAGACGCTTGTGTGCGCGCCGGAGACGTTAGCGAGTGGGAGAGAGTGGGAGAGGAGGAAGGGAAGCGGGGGGTTTGTGAACGAGGCGTTCTGCGACGACGAGGGCCGGTCGGTAAACGCCGCCGCCCCGCGCGGACGGCAGGCGGTTAGGGCGGACGACTCCCACGTGGTCGAAATGGCAAACGGCGAGAACACGCCGCCGGCGTCCTCGCACAGCGACCCCGGGGAGAGCGGCGGCGGCGGCGCCCGGGCGGGCTGCGCTCCGGCCCCTGCCGTGGCTCCCAGGAGACCCCAGAAAAAGAAGAGCAGAGACGGCCGTGCGGCGGGACAAACGGCCCGGTCCAAGGCCTCCAAAAGGGTTCAGAGTGTGCCGCCAGGGGAGCCAATCAGGAGCAGAGGTTTGGTTTGAGTATAGGAGGACCACCGCCGGGTGCAAGGGGAAGTCTCTGCATTACTCTCTGGATCATGTTTCCAACAGGAGCTTTTCCTG
Organism: Merluccius productus; assembly: GCA_027122695.1. Taxonomy (NCBI): domain Eukaryota; kingdom Metazoa; phylum Chordata; class Actinopteri; order Gadiformes; family Merlucciidae; genus Merluccius; species Merluccius productus. Next base: position 20,790,709 of record JAOPJI010000030.1, on the reverse strand, counting down.
CTTCCGTCGTCTTTCCACCTTCTTCTTCTTCTTCTTTGCCTTTCTAATGGCGAGTTTGTTCTGTTGGCATTTTTGGTGAGCTTTGGTTGCATGTGAGTGACTTTGAGAATGAGCGATTGGTTGGCTGTTTGGTTACGGTTGTCTGTCTCGAACGTGATTTGGTTTAGGATTTTATTGAATGACAGGTGGGGGTGAGATAAGGTTCCTAATGAATGAAATGAACTGCGACTATCGTCCTCAATAAAAGACCCGGACAGTGAAATCCAGCTTTTCTTATCGCTGATATCGCTAACGATTCATTCAAAAGCCACAATGCTTTCCTCCTGCTCACGGCTAGCGATTGGCAGATAAACACTTAATCATATTTTTTCCCGAAAAGCTATGCCTTAAGCAACACCAATGCAGGCTTTTTAAGGAAGTTACTGCACAGCTGCAGTGTGTTTTCCTCTGCCTTGCTGTTGCGTAATGCAGATGATTTAAAAGACAGTTATTGCAAATTATGATCTGGTCTGACTGCTGAGCAGTGGGGAAATGTTTGAGGTTTTCGTTGGGGATAACGGCAATATGAAAAATAAACTGAATTACTTCGACGGCGTCAATTGTTGAGCAAATTATGGAATGTCCAATCGTCTTTTGTCTTGTTTTGTGCATGATATTAAATGTACTCTCTGACCCGAGGCCATGTGTTGATAAATGAAGGGTTCGGGGCTGACCTGGTACTAGGAGGGACAGGTAGTAATGAGTGTGTTTCACCCTGCGTGGTGTACCATGTGGTAAAGAGGCTAACATCAGCAAAAGATGACTTCTATAAAGACAAGACCTCCATGTGGTGCTCCGTGCAGCGGTCAAAACACTGGAATGATCATGCATATTGATTTACCCAGTTCGATTGAACCTTTTACTACAGGGCTGGGTTTAAACACGTCAATGGGGCTGCACATTATCAATTAAATATGATTATTGCAAAGTGATTATTGTTATAGATATTGCAATAACGACATTACTATATAATAAGTCAAATTAAAATAAGTTTGATATCAAGGTCTACGTTTTACTTGGCTGGGTCTTAAAACACGTGCTATACACATAATTGTCTAATAATTGGACATTTAATTAAAACATGGTTAATACTGCAGTGTAGGTAATGAAGACTGTTGTAGATATGCCAGGCTATATTGTGCAGCCCTGTTGTGCTGTCCAGGCCTCTGATGGGAAATACTAACGGTGGTGTTGTGCTCCTGCAGGGCACAAGGACAGCGTGGCGTTCCAGCACTCGTCTCCCAAAGATATGCCCACATCCAGCAGACAGCCCAGCCCTTCTCCCAGGAGCAGGCCACAGGTGTGTGTGTGTGTGTGTGTGTGTGTGCGTGTGCGTGATGAAAATGTGCACATTTGGCCATGGTTTCCTTGAAATGACTCCTGCCTTTATGTTGTATCACAAAAGCTTCAACTTAGTGAAAGTGTAGAACTGAAACTACTTCTGCGTGTTACACCGACAGTTTACTACCAAACAAGTGTGCGTTACTTGAACTTTATATATATTATATTATTTTATATTTAATAATTGATTATTCGATTATCCGTTCATGACGGCAAAAATCAATTTTCATTTTTGGGTCAACAACTTCCAAAATAGACTCGAGTCCTATTTGGAAACACAGCCGCCACGTTACATTTGCGGTTGGCATGCTTTGCTCTGTTCAAACAATATGAAGCTTAGTTCTAAATAAATGGGATATAGGAACATCTCTACCAGAATCGTGAAAATTGTGAGTTGTGCACATCCCCACTCCTAACTGGCCCGTATTTCCTCTCTCCTGGTGACCTCAGCCTCACTCTGAAGGTCGACCTCACATGAGGACCGTCAACTCGTACGCCGGCTTCACCGAGTTCGACCACGCTCCCCCCTTCCTCCACCCGGACTCCTGTAAGCCCCCCCCCCGCTTCCTTCATGTGCAATTTGATGTGGTTTGTCAGACTGGACTATGTTAACACTTTCAACGGGTGTATTCTCCTTAAGAACATGACAATGATGAACAAATACATTCATATATCCATTTGAACTTCTGACGCAGTGAAACTGCAGTTTCATCTCCATTTCAAACATTATTTTGTGTGTGTGTGTGTGTGTGTGTGTGTGTGTGTGTGTGTGTGTGCGTGTGTGTGCGCATGTGCGTGTAGCTCTCCGTAAGAAGGAGAGGAGCCGAGTGTCAGCTGAAGACATCCGTCTCCATGAGGATCCACGCGCCACAGTCATGGTGAGAAAGGGTGGGAAGAGAGGTGGGACACAAGCAGGCAATTCTCATGATTGTGTCTGTAATATTTCTACTCATCCAAGTGAAGTATTCGGGTCAATATTAAGCGTAACCCAGTGAAACACATCTGAATATTTACCAGGTGTTTTTGATTCGTCTGAAGTCCCATTAGTCCGGTTTTACAGTGCAATTATTTTTGGATAATTTCCTTCTGCTGGCCCAGCCATCTTCCATCTAGATATGGTCCAATCAGAAGCTCAGTGGGCAGCTGATGTACATTTGTTGGTTGTTATCACATTAAGACTTGAAGCACACCAATTAGAGGTCTTTAACAGTCACATCCCATAATGACAACCTTTTTCCCCTGTTTGCAGCTGCACCAGGAGAGAGTTCAGGTGAAGTCAGCCCAGGCCAGCAGCCTGTAAGTATCAGATGAACAAACAAATGTGATTTATTGTTAACACACGTTTAGTGTTAATTACCATTTAATTAACAACGCCATTGGGCGACTGAAATAGTCGCCCAATGGCAGGCTGTGGGCGGGGTTGTACCTTATGCTCCTCCCCCTTTTGCCATCTGCCACCCTTGCTGCATCCGGGGCAAAGCGCCACCCACGACGAATATGATTGGTTAAAGAAATGCAAACATACACATACAGTATATACCAGAATGAACATAAACATAACTATACCAGAATGATAGTGAGCAGAGCCAGACCTTCCTCCACTAAAACACCGTGTGGAGACGGGTCTGGCTAGGAGAGACTATGTTTAAGATAATGTCTGTTCTGGGAACCTTTCTCCTCTCCCAGGCGGCCCCCGGGCGAGGACGTGCTGAACGGTAAGAAAGACTTCTCCGTCTCACTGTCTCCACTCTGTTTCTTGCTAGTCTCTGTCTGTCTGTCTGGCTGTCTCCGGTCCGTCTGTCTGTCTCTGGTCTGTCTGTCTGTCTGTCACTGGTGTGTGAGCAACCCCCTGACTTTACCTTTGTGTCACTCTGTCTATGTCTGCGCCGGCATGGAGGCTCCTCGGTGGAATTTATGTTGTTTACATTTAAACGTCCAGTTATTATTTTTTTTCTTCACACTCTGGCATTACCAACCTCTTTAATCCCGCTCTTTCCGCCAATGCCGTCCATCTTCTAACATGTTTTAGTCCAAACCATTGGTGGGAGGGGAATGGGAAGAAATCCAGTGTTTGATCTAAAACAGTGTTGGGGTGCTCCAATGCCGGCCAGTATGAACAAAGTGAAAGTGAGCTTCACCGGCTTCATGGTTGTCCTCTTCCCTGCTTGGGGTTACAGCTGCGGCTTGTCTCTACACCTCCCGGCACGCCCACCTGGGCCCCAGGAAGGACTGTGAGTATCTAGATAGGGGGGGGTGTAGGGTCCAAAATGAACACATGCCACCAGCCAGTGGCAGATAGATTTGACCATTTGGCAGGTTAAATAAAATTCAGCATTACATGACAAAACAATCGCTTGGCCGGTAGATTTTTCCACTCTGGCAGGTAAAAAGACAAAATTTCAGGCGTTAATTTTGGACCCTGTTGGTACACTAAACCCTGTTCTGGACAACTTGTTCTAGCTGTTCTACAGAACAACTTCATGTTCAAGTATGAGCAACAGGTGACAAGTCTGTGGGATGACTATACGGCTTTTCAGCAGTGCTTCTAGTCTGAGAAATGGATTTCCAGTCAATTCGTAGGCCATGCTAAAACAAAAAATAAACAATAAGTTGAACATCGTGTCCTTATAATAAAAAAACAACTGTATCCTATATCCTATATTTTCTGCTATTATTATAATTGGAAACGTATAGTCTTGTTATGATCCTCAATGCTGGGAAAGTCTGCTGAAAGCACATCAGTCACAGCTTTGATAAGCACTGTTGCAGAGCCATCTGCTGGTAGACGTTGGACAACTGAACAACTTTATTTGAATGTTCAGTCACACTGATTAGCAGTGTTATGAAATAAAGTGAACTTAAGTAAATAGACTTGTAGAATTCATTTTAATATTGTTTTTGCAGCAATTGGTTCCCCCTTCAAGCCCATGGAAAACTACCAGTATTCAGGTGAGACTCGGTGGCCTGCGTCGTGTTATGTGGACTTTATAGTGGTTGTATCCAATGTCGTCCATCATGTCCACATTTTTAATTCTCATTTGACGAGCTGCAATCATAATCTCATAGATATGAATACAACTTGTCACAATCTCCATTTGAAACATCAAAGAATTAATGTATTGGTTGTTACTGTTATTCTGTGCTAATTATTGGCGATTACAAAATGAAAGAATACTGCATAGTAGTCAATCCTTTTTGTAGTTCCCTGTGATGTTGACGTGTGTGTGTGTGTGTGTGTGTGTGTGTGTGTGTTTACCCCTCCATAGCCGTGGAGCGTAACAACCTGATGAGGCTTTCGCAGAGTATTCCCTTCACCCCTGTTCCCCCTAGAGGTAAGACTTGGTACTGGTGGCACCTCATTAGCAGTTGTTGCTATAGTTAAGGACACCAAGATCCTGGTCTCACCAATAGTCCGCTAGTTACCAAACAACAAAAAGATTCAAGTCGAAGTTATTTGTATGTATAGCCCTTAATCACAGTTACAGTCACAAAGGGTCGCTAACAGGTCGATTTAGCTGTAATCAGAGTTGAGGGCCACTCCTCGGAGCCAAATGAGAGAGTAAAGAGATGAGTTGTAAGCTTCCCTGATCTCAGGTGGCAGACCTGTTCACAGGTAGGGCGCTCGGTAACAGAGTGCTCTGTTTCCTGCTGATCTGGACTTGACTCGGATGTTGAGGTCATGGCACATTCACAAGGCCCTTTGTTATCTCCTACACATCTCTCCAACACACACAATGAACACCTGATTTTGCGCTAGGGTTGTCATTGTCAACACAACTGAAGAATTGTGTCAAGGGGCAAAGAACCGGTTTGAGGCGCAGCCGCCTTTGAGGCGCGTTAGTAACAAGTCTAACATGTTTAACTGATTTTATCTCTCCCACACCTCGTATTTGTACAGCCTCAAAGAGGAAGCATTCAAACTATGTTCACATCCTGAATACGTTCTTCCTGGTACTTTAGTATCAAGACAGAAGTGCCAAGTACAGGATGATGCATCAAACATTAACATTGATGATTTTGAAACGGATGGGTCGATGTTGTATCTTTAAAGGGACTACGTGTAGGATTTTTACATGCATAAATGAACATGTTGTCATTTAACTTAAAAAAAGGAGACCTTCCTCGACTCTCCACTGTGTAGAACCGCCTGTGGGCTGATTTCTATTATATTTTAACTGGGCTGGGTTTTGCCAGAAAAAAGGAAGGAAGTGACGTTTAAGGGTGGATAATGGCAAAAATGTTAATTTGTACTACTTGTATTTATGATGTAAACTAACAGTAGGTATGATTGTTGTTGTGTCAACAACAGTTCGCACTCCAGTGCCCTGAATGCAGGAGCTCCTGCAGGCTGCAGTTCAATTACCAGCCAAAGGGGCCAGTAATGAGAAGGAACTTCTGATTCCTACACCTTGTACTAGGGGTGTCCCCGCCTAAGAATTGACATAATAGTATCTGATTCATCAAGTCTTGCCTATAGGCAGCAACGTGCCGCCCCACGATATTTCACGCCACTGTCCTAGACGTGCCGCGGCGGCAGTGTGTTTTGCACTTGATATTTATACAGAAATAGGCTATATATCATGATTTATTGGGAGAAATAAACCAGTTATGTAAAATCAGACATTCAGGAATGATCCTGTGTTTTGCCGACGATTCGACTATGAGATTGGCAGTCGAATCGTCGAATAGCCGACTATTCGGGGTCACCCCTGCTTTGTACCTTTTTTAGCGCATAGAAAGTGCACATTAAGTGCATTTGCTGATGTGGATTTTGCTGAATGTGTCCCACCAGGGGAGCCGGTGACGGTGTACCGGCTGGAGGAGAGCTCCCCCAACACCATCAACAACAGCATGTCCTCCTGGGCCCAGCGGGGCCTCTGTGCCAAGATCGAGTTCCTCAGCAAGGAGGAGATGGGCGGCGGTCTGAGGAGGGCCCTCAAGGTGCTGTGTACCTGGTCCGAGTACGACATCCTGAAGCCGGGACACCTGTACATCGTCAAGTCCTTCCTGCCCGAGGTGGTGCAGACGTGGCAGAGCATCTACAAAGAGGAGACCGTGCTGCACCTTTGTCTCAGGGTAGGAACACACACACACAGACACACACAGACACACACACACACTCACTATCACAATCACTATCTCTCACTCACTCACACTCAATCGGTTTGAATCCCAGCTCCTGTGCAGTCTGCGTAGTTTGCATACCCTCCTCTGGTTCTGTGTGGACCAGTGTCCCATTCAGAGACCCGTCGGCAGCCTTGCATATTATCTATGCCATTATCATATGAATCCAGTAGACATGCAAACCCGTCCTGCACCCTCCTTTTGTTTGACCCGTACTTACTTCCTGTCTCCCATTGCAGGAAATTCAACAGCAGCGAGCCGCTCAGAAGCTGACATTTGCCTTTAATCAAATCAGGCCGAAAACCATCCCATACTCTCCAAGGTAACCACACCTCACTTTGGGAGCGACGCATGAACTGAACTGTTGGGCGATTTAACTCTAATATGTTTTATGTATCGCGATTAGCCACAGGAACACAAATCATAGAATAATGGTAGAATAATGAATAATGGTAATGTATTCAAATATATTTGATGATAATGCTGATGAATGAAACAAGGTTCAGCATGTGTTCAGCAGGGGGGGGGTGAGGCGTGGATGTACTACATCTACGATTAGTGGATGAGTCGATCTCTGTTGTATGATCACAATATTACACTTGAGGATGTGCCGTACCGCCATTATTGGCACTTCAGTGATGCGTACGGGAACTTCCCTCTCGTTTGATATCGCTTAATTAATCGTTGAGGTCATTTATCCAGTACAGATACCAGTGTGTATCAGCATGTGCTGCTTGACGCTTCAGAGACTAAATGATTAAATGAGTCATCAAAGAAACGATCGTCTGATTATGAAACTATGAAAACTATGAAAATATAATCGTTAGTGGCAGCCCGTCCCTCCCTCCGCGTTGAGCCCGTGTGTCCTGGCGTCTCCCGCAGGTTCCTGGAGGTCTTCCTGCTCTACTGCCACTCCGCAGGCCAGTGGTTCGCCATCGAGGAATGCATCACCGGCGAGTTTCGCAAGTTCAACAACAACAACGGCGACGAGATCGTCCCCACCAACCTCCTGGAGGAGACCATGCTGGCCTTCAGCCACTGGACCTACGAGTACAGCCGGGGAGACCTGCTGGTCCTGGACCTGCAAGGTAATACCCCCCCCCGATACACCTATGTCAGTGGCCAATGGTGGTCAATGGGCACATTATGTGTCTTAAAAGACCAAGTGAAGTGGAACTAAGGAGACGGCTACATGTCTGTTGTCAATATTACTTGAATATTCAATATTACTTCAATATTAGCTGAAGTGTTATTTGACGTGTCCACAGACTAGTTGATGCAATCACAAAACAGTCGGCTGCCAACTTGATGTTCCTGTAGAAACTTGCTCCTTCGTTGCTCAAACGGCGTCTGCTAAATGCAAATATATAAGGGTTCGGTAGTTTGGCAGCTTCTGGACCCACACCCCTATTGGCAGGGCAGCAGATATTTTAAATGCAACACACTTTCAGACGGGGAGACGTCTTTCATGTTGCAGATCGAATGACATCTGAACATATTAAAGGGGCCGTAGACAACGTTTCAACTTTTCCCACCCGAGCGTTTCATTATTTTTGCACCGCTGTCGCAAAGACAAACCGGATCGCTTTCCGTTTCCTCGATGAAATTGGCATAATTTTGATTTGGGAACGGGCAAATGGCAAATTGCTATTGTAATGATGTGCATTGCATAGTAACACCAGAGTTTGAGTATCGCTGTCGGCAGCAGGGGTCGGCGTCGGGGTGGAGGGGGGAGTAGAAGAAAACATTAGAAGGAAAACCGCAAGTTAATTCATTAATTTAGTCTATAATGGAGACATGAAAGCAGATACTAATTATTTAGTATGTGTTGAGAAAAGTGAACTGGGTCGGCAGCCTGACTGGACCGCCTGGCGAGTGGCGACATGAGGATTACTCAGTTTACTCAATGCAAAAACGTAGCGTACGCAGATACAAGCCATCAGATTGCCTTTACTTTGGTTGTTTCACCAACCGCCATTTCCACTACTGGGGATAGCTAATGGGGATAGCTAGCGATAGCTACCAGGGTAAACAACAGCGCTATCCCTCCCGGTTTGGTGGTTTTCTTGGTGCCGTAAAGTGAGCCTCCGTGTTTCCCAGGAGGTCGAACCCGGTGGCAGACAGAGCTGCATAGTGAAAGCGATGCTCACAGGGAAGCTAAGGGAACCGATGATGTCATTATTCTGTAGCCATCACACTGTGCAATCATTGCACACGTTTACTTCATATTGATACGTTCAAGCAAACAAGTTTAAAAACCTCAACCGGATTGAAATGATATAAAGGGATCTCGCTGGATCCAACCTCTCAGTTCGGGTTTAATAGCCGTTCTGTCGACCTTTTCATTCGGCGGGGAAACGCCGCCATCAATGGGAGGCGCTGCAAAACAAAAGCAAATAAATGTTTCCCAGAGTGACCATAGTGGCACGTAGAACCGGAGAACGACCCGGTTGCCCTCAGCGCATCACCCTACTCACTGTGTTTGTCCTGTAGGTGTGGGGGAGATTCTGACCGATCCATCTGTTATCAAGAGTGGTGAGAAGGGGTGAGTGTCCTCCTCCCCCCCCCCCCAACAACACCCACAGTATCTCTTATTGTGGTATCCTCTGCTGAGTGTGTGTGTGTGTGTGTGTGTGTTCTTCCTCAGTTCGTACGATATGATCTTTGGACCCGCCAACCTGGGAGACGACGCCATCAGGAACTTCCGGGCGAAGCACCACTGCAACTCCTGCTGTCGGAAACTCAAGCTTCCCGGTAAACAACGCTGAACATCGTTTAATTAAAACTGCTTAGATACCGAGTAGTCGGTCGCATAGCAGCGGTAGTATTTCTAATTGGTATCGCAAAACAAGTTAACTTTGCTGATGAAATGGTTGAGCCAGAATTATACACATTTAATACCAAAACGGTGAATAAGTACTCGTCTTTTGATTGGTAAGAAAACGGGTGTGTGGAATTGTATTAAAAGGTTGAAATGTTAACATGTTTTATTTTTTCTGTCCAGATTTAAAGCGAAATGACTACACACCAGACAAGGTGACCTTCCCACAGGAGGACTCTAGCGACCCGGGGGGCGGGCCTAAGGAGACCCGCCAATCAGTCAAACTCGTGTTGTAATCGCGCCAGCGTCGAGCGTGAGGTTCTGGCGAGTCGACGCCACAGAGGCGGATGGTAAACAAAGAGGCGGAGCCGCGTTTGATTAACTGGAAGTGTCATTGCATTGTTTCCGTTGAGAAATGCACGCTAACGTGTTGCGTTGCGTTTCGGTAGACCCGTTAAATACTGTGTAGAACACAACATGACCACGAACACCTGAAGAAGAAGAAGAAACTATGTACATGGGGAAGGGGGAAAAGTTTTTAAGATATTTTTTACACCGTTTTTATGTTGTGAC
>JAOPJI010000030.1:20731811-20745828 GCA_027122695.1 Merluccius productus | reverse complement strand
TGTGTGTGTGTGTGTGTGTGTGTGTGTGTGTGTGTGTGTGTGTGTGTGCGTGTGCGTGTGTGTGTGTGTGCATGTGTGTGTGTGTGTGTGTTAAACCAGCAACTCACTCAACTCACCAGGGGGATGGAATTGATCTGCTTGGCTGAGAGAGTGAACACCAGCCTGCCTAAATGTTCCACATCCTCAACCTCCCACTTCGATGGGTCCCTGGAAAACATTCACATATAACCATTCATATAGTCATTCATGCATAATATATCATAATTATTTATTCATCTTTTGTTACTGTCAAATATGTTTCGACTCCTGTCCAGTGACAACAACACAAAAATAACACAATCATTGCATATTTCTGGAGCCCCCTGAAAACAAGATGATTCATCTTAATTCATCTTAATAAACTTGCTATATAAACTTGTTTATATATGTTTTTTTTTTACAGTACACAGTTTTGTGGTAAGATGCAGGTAAAACGCAAATAACACGAGGTAAAATGCAGGTCATATGTGCGTAAATACCACCGAAAACTGGGCGTAACTTGGCAGGTTACCCACCACAGTATTTATTTATTTTGTACGTTATTGTATTTTAAGACCCTACAATAAAGCACCACTAGACCAAAGCATTGTGTTCCTGTACCCCAGCAGTTCCCTCTCAGTCAGCAGGGTGCTGAGATCCCTCAGGGTCTCTCTGGGCAGGCAGTAACCTCTCACGTCATCCAGTCGCACCGTGAAATCCTCCCTGTCCACCAGGGACAAAGTCCCACGCTCCAGGAAGGGGGCCAAGGGACCCAGCAGGTCCAGAGTGTCCCCCTCTATCTCCCCCTCAGCGAGAGACTTAAAGGATCCCTGTAACAAAACCACAAACAAACCCACTGTAAGGACAAAAAATACCAACATCTAAATTATAAATATTGGTATTCTTGTTATCTGAACACATTCAGATAACCAGAATACGTATTCTGGTTATCTGAGTAACCCTAACCCTAACCAGAATACTCAGAAAACCAGTATTCTGGTTATCTGAGATAACCAGAATACGTATTTTGTGACTCACATGACCCAATAGGACCCATTGGCTTGGGCACTGTGCATCAGTGATATTATTACATTATATCTGAGTCCTAAATGCATATAATGTATAATAAAGAATAATGTATAGTTCATTAAGGTCTTTTCACATCTTTTCACTCTATATTATCACTGAGCCACTATTATTAGAGGTTTTGACCCTTAATAATACTTAATATGTTCATATCATCAAAACCAAACTAAATCACAATAGAGATGTAATATCTTTACAGTAGGTTATACATGTGTTTACCAGTACAGCCATGGCCTGCTCAGCTAAATGCATCTGCTTATAACGGGGCAGCTTCAGAAAGTCTGGGAAGTGCCTCTTGATGTGAACCAGGATCCTGGTCAGAGATGTGTTGGAGAGCCTTTCTGTCATCGTAACTCTGGAACAAAGGATGTGGTCTCATTGAATGACAGGTCTTATCAAACCAGATGAATACAAATGTACAGTCGATTCATTATGCATAAATAATACATCACTGATGGTAAATATGTATACTAAATATGTTGTGCATTCTTACGGTAAACCTGTAGCAAACCACGGGTTAAGATCATCCAGGTTGATTTCCGGGTGGATCCTCAGTTCTTCCACAATACATTTCCGCTGGTTGTAAAATACATACATATATGAACCTCGAGATGAATTATTAAAATATATTCATATTATTATTTAATATTTGAGCTAAATAAACTGCTAAGCATTGATTTTGTTAGTATTTGACCAATTTAATAAATAATGGAAATGTAATTGAGATATATATTTAATGTTTATGGGTTTGGGTGTTACTGTTTTTTACTCACCAGAGCAGGTCTTAAATTTCCAGGAAGATCACTGACCAATTTAACTAACTTTGAAAAATCTGTGTCATTGGTCCAAAGCCTAATCCAATCACAGCTCATTCCACTGGTCATGTGACCCAAATCCCTACAACCAAAAGATATTGACATATTTTGATGTCTACGTGATCACAAAATGAACACTTCTTTGTATGTTTGCATTGAAAATGCTATGGAAAGTTATCTCTTCTTACTGAACATATTCTCTGGTGATGCGTTTAACTCCTTGGATCTTCTTGATCAGAAGTTGGGCCTATTAAAGAAATACATACAATGTTGTAGGGCTGATTCAGTTCAGGTTGCACTCCTTAAATCTCCTTAAAAAGGTGATTTTTAAATGTGCTGACATGTCTTACTTAAGAAACCTGTGAAGTGTTTAATTATTTTAAAAAATTCACTGATGAAAAGTCCTACAAATTGTACTGATTATGTTCATGATTATTCCAAAATGCCATGACATTTGAAGCCTTTTCCCGCATGAAAGTAAGCTATAATATTGTCATGAAAATGACAAAAAAAATGTTAATTAGCTTCTTCTTACCAAACAATAGTGAATACAAATTAAACTATAATGAGAAAGAAAACTCTGTAAAACTATTTATTTATAGTGATCAATATGAAAGTGACCCATAGTGGTATACTATTCCATCAGGGAAACCAGCCCCATGCAGCCCTGGCTGTGACAAAATGTCTTTGAAGTGGCTATTACTAATTCATAACAATATTGTACGACATCCAAACTAATTAGCTTGATGGTGATTGATGCGTGTGGTGTATTCATATCCGTAACACTTGACGCATATCCAATGAGCTCCAGATTAATGGGAGCCTGGACCTTTGCTAGCACCTTCTCTTTTTTACAGGCAGCCACCACCCCATTGTATCACACCGATGATGTCCTGTTTGGAGAGTCGCACAAAGGGCCGTCAAAGCTGACTGCTCACCTGCTGTGGAAACCAGTGGACGTCTCTGTATGGGCGGAGGTCTTTCAGGACCGCTTCACCATCCACCGCCTCCATTAGCTTCCTCAGCGGGACGAAGGACAGGAGACAATGTGGAAGCAGCGAGGCGTTCTTCACGCCTCCGCCTGGAACCATCTGTTCGTAGACAAAAGGGAAACAGACAAACAACGACAACATGGAAAAGCACATGGAAGACATATAGGGCAGGTATTTGTTGTGTTCTGTGTTATAAAAACGTTCGAGAAGTGCCAGGTGGGTGGTCGCATTTAAAAGACTATAGATAGAAATAGAGACAAAAGGCATCCAGGATCAATTGAGATGCAATCCATGCAGACGTGGAGAGAGAAAACAGCACATTATGTGGAGCTGCATTACCTCCTGCAGTGCAGTGTAAACCATGGCTCTTTGGCCCGGTCTCAGCTCAGAAACAATCTGTCTCCAACACTGGCAAGGAGCATCAACACTGATCTCAGACCAGCCCAGGTTCTTCAGCACAGTGAGGGACAGACCAGGGTGTAAGGGTTTCAGCCGGCACAGAGTCTCCATAGTGAGCTGGCACACAGAAACACACACACACACACACACACACACACGTCAACCAGCATGTGCCTATGTCAACATCATTTATATGGTGGTACATGGTAGGAATGGGCACTTACGTTTGTGTCCTTTGAGATTTTCAACAACAGTTGAGAAGCCTAAAGAAGGTATTGAGCATCATGGTGAACAGGTTTCATGCAAATTCAAAAGCAAAGCAGTCTCTAGTAGCAGTGTTGTTCTGTACAGGTAGATATGTAGTTTTAATGGTTTTCAAGGCATACGGTTTTGATCAAATGGGCTTGTGACCTGAGCTGGCAGGTAACTTGGTAGTCCTGGTCGTGTCAGAAGTTCTAGGAGCTGCTTCGTGGAGAGCGACTGCAAGAAGGATGCTCCTAGCTGGGGTAACAGACCGCTTAGCGCTGACAGCTCCGCAGAGGACATGCTGCTGGCATCTAGCGCTTCAACTGCTGGGAGCAACCATGTGGATAGCTAACACACACACACACACACACACACAAATACACACACACACACACATGCATGCATCGCGACCCATACACACATTTTTGCACACATAAATACACACATTGAGACCCATGCACACATGCAGGCATACACAAACACGCACATGCACATGCATACATAATATATGCATACACGCTTGCACAAACACACAGTTCAACAGGCCTATGTACTCATTTGGGTAGAACAGTTAACAGTGCATCACTAATGGACACAAGTATCACTCTGAACCCTACCCGGCCGGTGGGACTGACGTGGCCCTCGGACACGCATCGAGCCAGCTGCTGCCAGAGACCAGAAGACTGGGATGCAGCGTGCAGAGAGAGCCCCAGGTAGGCTGGATCCAGGTAACACGCCAGCACTCCCAACCTGTCACATGCAGACAGATAGCGCTACGCTGTTATACACAGCACAGCTGCGATCGCTGGGCTACGGATGAAGCATGGAGGAGCGGTACCTCAGTATGTTATCCCCGGTGAGGTTCTTCCTGCGGTTCAGAAGGGTCCGTAGAACATGCCGTCCCCTGGTGCCATCCAAGCTGCTGTTGGCCAACAGCTCCACCAGAGGGGTCAGCTGGGGGGGGGGGGTGAGATTAAGATTAGATGAAATCAGATAATATAACATGACATAACTTCATCCGATATTCGATATTCAGGTGTCACATCAGCAAAATTGGAGGGAAACAATTTCAGAAGGTCCAGTATCACACATCGTTTGTGAACCCACTGACCTGTTGAGAGGTGAGCTGCTGAAAGCGGCTGACTGGGAGGTACGGTAGCAGTGGGAGCATTGAGCTGAGAAAGTACGGTGGCCATGTTGGGACATCACCCACAACACTTGACTGCAGTAGTCTCTTGACAAAGGCCTGTTTCTGGGGCAACTTCATCTCTGAACTGCGATCATGAATGGCCATCAACCTTCATAACAATAAGTCACCGGTTGTCAGAATCTGAAACCCTAAAATTATACTATTTTATATATATATTAAAAGAAACAAAGGTTTCATAACTCACACACTGTCATTGATGATGAGAGAGGCTGGAAAGGTCATAATGTCGGAGACAGACATGAAAGGAATAAACTGAGACAGGTCCACAAAGAGTTCTGGAGTCACACGAGGGAACTTATGAATGAAGGCAGCTGTCATCGTTTCCATGGCTTGTAGCTCCTTCTGGGACACCTTGAGAAAAGGAAAAGAACCAACTGGAACGCATACACTCCCAATACTATCGCAGTATTACAGTCTGTATCATAATCATGGTTCCTAATGTATTCTCCAGAGATCTGTGACAAGCGGTCGAAGAAAGCCAGAGGCAATTATACCTGAGCGGTTTCGACGTGAAGCTGATCCCAGCTTTGATGCATATGGGAAAGGAATCTCTTCACGGCGTCTTTCTCAGCAGACATCACCAGGGTGCGGATGCTCTCCCTGGGCATTTGGAGGTACTCCTGGGGACATTAAGGTAATTAAAATCACATTCAATGCCAAATCAGGTGACAATTAACATTGGTAGCATAGCTGTGTGTAGTAATGATGACGCACCTGCATGAGAACTCGGAGAGAAGAGGAGTTGTCTTCGCTCTGAATGAGCTCCCACAACAGAGGCTGGCGGGACAGAACATCAGTGATTATCATTAAATATGATTAAGTGCATGAATTCCTGTGCATGTATATGTGTATGCATATGCGCAAGTATGAACGCATCTCACACTAAAGCAACTCAGGAGGTTCTCTTTGAGTGCGGGGTCCTGCTCCCTGCGGAGGAACACGGCCACGGTGTGAAGCACGCTCAGGGACGCCTCGGGCTGCAGCAAGGCCCAGAAGGAGCCGTTGTCGAGGAGGCTGGAGAGGAGGATGGCCTGACTCAACCCTTGCCTGGCCTCTCCCTCTCCCTCCTCCAGGCCCGCGGACACTCCCACCATGAAGTCCAGCACGCGCAGCACATAGCCCAGCGCTCCCAGCCAGCCCCCTCCGGGGCCCCCGTCCTCCAGCTCGCACACGCTGAGCTTCTGCAAGACCTCCACCAGCAGCGGGCCGGGATCCACGCACAGCTGGGACATGTCAAAGTCGTACGGGGCCGGGAGCAGCTCGAAGAACCTCTGCAGGAAACATTTCCCGGCGTCCGGGTCCTCCGGTTCCCTGGCAGCGCACAGCTCAGAGAACCCAGGTATGTCGGGCCGCAACTGCTGCAGCTGCTGCAGAAGGGACGCATTTTCACACAGGTACTCTCTCAGCCCCTGCGCACGGCCACAGATCTCCAGCAGGGTGGAGTTGGCAAAACGCCGCAGCTCCCACTTCCTGTAGTCGCAGATCTCCTCTGGGACGTCCGACGACGACGGCGCGTTGTACAATTTGGAGCAGTACTCCGCCGCCCAGCTGCCCTCCGCGAGCGTGAGGTGGCGCTCCGGGAGGGCGGCTTGGCCACACAGCGCGGCGACGAGGGCGGAGTCGTTGGGGAGGAAGCAGCGCTGGAAGTCCTGGGCGGTCAGGGCCCTGATGGCCAGCCGATTCAGACAGCCCTCGTCCGGGGCCGCCGTGGCCCTCCCTGTCTCCGTGGACAGCTGGACACACAGGTCGTTGATGCTGGACTGGTTGAAGTAATGATAGCCCTTCGTCACTGCGGCCTGGAAATGATTCCAGTATGTCCAACATTAAGCCATTGTTAGGAAATATAACATACAATCTCGAAAAGCTTCATGAAATAAATGTAACCCTTATCATTAATGGATGGGGGGGAAAAATTGATTCTTTAAATTTTAATTAAATGTATAAATGACACAAAATTGCGATTTGTACAGATGAAATTGTAAATGAGTTCCTCGCTTACCTGACGCACTCTTTGCAGCCAGAAAGAGGAGTTGGCACACACCGTGTTGTTGAACTCGTGGGCGAAGAACTCGCTGCACACGTGCACCCACAGGAAATCCTCCTCCGCGGCGGACAAGTACCACGCGGCGTCCGAGCACGTGGCGTGGAGGTCGGGTCCCAAGTCGGCCAGCACCAGGTCCCCCGAGCCGTTCTCCGCTTGGAACAGGTTACAGTAGAGGAAGACGGTGAAGTTGGACACCCCCGTCAGCCCGGGGATGGAAGCATTGCACGCCGCCTCCAGGATCTCCGCGGACACCGAGGACTCGGAGGCCCTCTCTCCCCGGGGGTCTGCGGCCGCCGTCCCGGGCTGGAGGAGCCCGGAGCGACGGGCGGCGGTGGAGATGTTGCGTTGCTGTTGTTGTTTTCTGTACGGCAGCGTTGGTCCGTGGGCCGCGTACGGCTCGCCGGGCGCCCCGGAGGACCTGTGGTCGCCCACGGCGTCGGGGCAGGACAGGAACGGAGGGGCGGTGGGGGGTCCGTGGGAACTGAACCCTAAGGCCTCGGTGTTCCACGTCACGTTGTGTCTTATCCCCCTCCACGTCCACAGGTGGACAGGAGACACACGTTAATATTATATATGACCCAATAGGACCCATTGGCTTGGGCACTGTGCATCAGTGATATTATTACATTATATTATATTATAGTATATTATATTATATTATAGTATTATAATATAATTAATATATAATATATAATTATAATTATAATAATATATTATATTTTATAATATTACATTATATTATATTTTATCATAAAGTGAATTGCACTGATAATATTGTCTTACCATATAATTAGCTGTCTCAGGTCACCTTGGAGAAAAAGTAGTGGAGCAAATTATGAAAGAATTTAAAATCACAGCTCAATCAGGTGAGAGAAATGCTGAATGATGGAAAAAAATCCACTGGAGGTCTATTCAACATACAATTATACCTGATGTATTAGCATATTGGCACTAACAATGGCCAGGATATAGTGTTACTGGCATCGCTGAGAGAGTTAAGAGATTAGCTGGGCCAAGGGATCCAGGGTATGGGAGGTCCTTTCAATGGGCAACATAAAGCTAATGGTCTTAAAGCACAGTCGCAGCATTAGCTTTTCTTTAGTTGGAAAACAGAATTGCTCTATAGCGTTTAGAAATACCTTTTGCCTTTGACCATTAGGGAATTATTTTAGTTAAGGCACAAGGCAGTTTAAGACAAAAGTATATTATTTCCAACGTATTGAAACAAACACTTGGTAATCCTGCCATTTGTGTCTCACACTCCTTTTCTTCAGAACAGACTAAACTCCTGTATTAGTGTGTACATTAAAGTGTATTATAATTGGATTCAGACTGTGTGTATCAGTGTTTCAGAGCATCTTCAATCTGAGCTTACATTCCACAGTCCACTATAATATGTTTTTCAAATCTATGTATTCACGCTGCAATTTCTTCTAACATGGAAAAACCTGAGCCTTGTGTTGTATTGACGGCTGGCCTCTGATCCTTCATAATGTTGATGTAACAGTATGACGGTGTGCTTATACTCACCCACGGAGCATCTCCCCTGAGGGTTAGGGTGAGGGAGCTCCACCCGACTGCTGACATCATCCAGCAGTGCCATGGTGACCCTCGACACTTTGTTTCTAAGGTTGCTGTAGACTGTGT
Source organism: Merluccius productus (assembly GCA_027122695.1). Classification (NCBI taxonomy): domain Eukaryota; kingdom Metazoa; phylum Chordata; class Actinopteri; order Gadiformes; family Merlucciidae; genus Merluccius; species Merluccius productus. Next base: position 20,737,371 of record JAOPJI010000030.1, on the reverse strand, counting down.
TGCCCACCCTGTGCAGGAGGCCCCTCCTTAACCCATCCAGTCTTTGCACAAGAGCGGGATTCTTCTCTACCAACGGGCCGGACCTGTCCCCTCCACCCGAGCGGGACAAGGCGTGCAAGAGAAAGTTCTGCATGGAGCCCAGGTCGTCCGCTAGGGACCATGGTTCCTCTGGGTCTCCTAGAGACGCGTTCACCTCCTCCTTCGTGGCCTCGGGGGGCAGGCTGAAGGGCTTCAAACGTCCGGACGCCGAAGACGCCCGGTTGCCTTCGCCCCCTTCTCCCATCGGATGCACACTGACCACTGGCTTCCAGCTACGGGTCTCCAAGAACAGCAGCAGCTGCTGAAGCCAGCTGACGTTGAATGAACAGTCGTTTCGACCCTTCAGTGCACAGATGAAGCCCTGCAGGCCAGCGCTAGCCTGGCCGTAGGTTCCACTGACCAGCGCCTGGAGCATGGCGTCCAGCATGGCGCTCACGGTCCTCCAGTTCTGAGACAGAAAAGCCAGAATGGGCCTGTGGGGCTGACGTTCAGAGAGCGAGAGAAGGCTCTCCAGTAGTCCCAGCAGCCAGTCCCAGTGTGGACTCCCCCGAAGGGACAAAAACCAGTCTTGGAGTCTGACGCTGGGGCGCGGGGGGCCTTGGCCATTCCACTGATTCTGTGTGGCGCTGCCCTCGGACTGGATGAAGTTCTGCAGCACCTTCTCCCAAAGCTGCTCTTCACTGGACGGCAGCTGTCCCTCCTCCAGTTCAGCACCCATCTCTTGGAGATACTGGGAAATGTTGTAGAGGAAGCTGGACAGACGATGTCTGTCCACCGGCTTGTTCAGAGAGGCCGGGCCCAGGTTCCTGGGAAAGAGACCAAGGCTTTTGAGGCCACCCATGATGCTTCTCACCAGAGGGTGAAGGTCTTGTTCTCTGTCCTGCACAGGAGGATTCTTGTTCAAACCTCCTCCTTTACTCCATTTTGATAGCAGCTCCTTGAGAAATTCACTTCTCGGATCATTCACTTCCCCTGAAAGAAATATCCGAGGGGCCAGCGTTATGTAACACGCATACAAAAATATGATTATTTTATTGTATTGTATATACAAGCCACACAGGGAGCTCACCTATCCTCTCAGGAAGAGCTTGACCCAGAAGATTAATCCAAACTATGGCGATGGTGAATCCGGTGAGTCCAATGGTAGCCCTGCCCAGCCCGTTCTCTGCCATCTCTATCTCATGCCAGTGTGCACAAAGTCCTGTCACATCTTTTGGACTCGCTAAAGTCAGGTTTCTTTCATTGACGACACACAGACACACATGTTTAGAGAAGTGGCCGTTCTGTTGTGAAGAGAGAGGGACACGATAGAGAGTAAAGCATCTCACTGCAGAGGGTGAATTAAACCTTAATGACCGGCCACCCTGTCGTTACTACTTTCACTCTGCACTTTGCGACGAACCGCAGAAATACTAGTTCACAAGTTGAGTTCTGTTACGTTTTCAAATGTAGGGTGTATTTAATTAAATAATAAAAGGAATACATTATCAGATGCAAGCAAATAATAACAAATAATTATAATGTCCAGCTAATACATAGCCCGTGTGTACACACTTAAACAATAAAATGGCACTATTATAATGTAATAAATGTTTTGTAGAACTTACCAGTTATTGCTCATTGAGTCCTCCAAATATCCCCTGTAGGCTTGTCAACATGTTCAACCCACAGGTCTCAGTGGTGCTCAGGCTCACCCTCTTTTTGGCCATGTCCCCTTCTTTCTCTCCATTTCACTCTCTCGTCCTGCACCCCTCCCACCCACGTCCTCTATCTCCCTCTGTTTTTTCTTGGTTTGGTAAACTTTGCTCAAATGTCTCATAGGTTTCAGAGGTGTCCTATTTCATTAGTGACCCTGTCCATTGATGTTATGTCACCTATTTTCAATCCAAAATTGTAATTAAAAAAAAGAATAATATTCTTACATAAAAGAATAGCTTAGGTTTTTGTAATCTTGTTATCTTTAGTCACACTTCCAATTCAATGTATTATTTTGTTTTTGTATTATACAGCTGGACAGAGGTCAGCAATGCCAGCTGGCTGCTCCAGCAAGGTGAAAATCTGGATCAAGTTAATCACACACAGGATATCCAGCCCCATTCCCCCTGTCTAATGTCTCCTACTGACTAATTCTTTATTGAACCCTCTCTCCGCTGGGACTCATCCTGTGACTCTGGTTCAGTGGGGGTGTAGTTTTACCTGCTCCAGGGCCAGCAGGACTCTGTGCAGCTTGTCACCTTTTGGACGCGTGTATCCCTCGACCTGTCCAGTCATACAATCATGCTCTGTACACAGGGGGACGGCAGTGGGCCCCTCGGCCCCAGACCATCAGTCTGGTGGGGCTGAAACCCTAGAGGGCTGCTTGAAAGGACCCCTCTTCTACCCTTCCTTTAGCTGTGTGATACTGTGGCCTGCTTGGGACAATAACTTCCTCTTTTATTATTGATAGCACGGGGAACAGCAGTCACTCAGTACGGCCCGGCTCGGTTGGCCACAGGAATATTCAATGAGAAACCGGATCCCGGACTCTCGCCTTCTCTCATTCGATTCAATTGAATGTGCTTTATTGGCATGGATGTATCAAAACACTGCCAAAGCAAAATAATGCAATTGTTGATAACACTAAAACTAACACTTGTGATTCAACCAATACAGAAAGGTAACCCAATCTAAGCAAATGTGTTTTAAAATAATGTTACTGAAACTTTACACTAAAGCACTCAACATACAAACAAACAATACAGAATTGTAAATAAAAAAATCCAAGCACGTGTTTTTTCAGTATATTCATTTATTTATTATTAAAGCATATATAGACCTTGTCAGATGTTTTATTTCCAAGTTTTCAGATAAATCAAGACAAATTGTATGTATTTTCTTACACACATATACAGTTTTTTTCATTGTTATAATTTTGTATTTGGCTATATATTATACATTATAAATAAGTCACCGCCACAGAATTGTCTCTCATGGTAACCAGGTTTACCTGCAACGGCCTCTTGTTATATAGACTGTGTCCAGTACAAATCTCTCCTTCCACTTGGTTTGTCACAGGGGTCAGCGTCACATTGTACTCTTTTAGACTCAAAAAGAGGTCTAATAAGGTGTTACATGGCAGTACGTGTTAGTTTTTGGTTTTGCTGTGATTAGGTTGGGGCCAGTACTTGGAGGCCTGATGTTTGTGGTTGTTACAGGGTCCCTATAGTGATATATTTTTGCCACAATTTGCATGTAGTCTTGACTTTTAATGTGTTCATTTTAATAGCTCCCACACAAACACTTTCATAAAAGTATAGGTGCTATCCTGTCTTATACATTCTCCCATTCTACATTGGATTTTGAACTTTCTGCCTCTTCATACTAAAGACTTACCCACAAGTAGAACCATCATACATACAAATGCAGATGGCATATTATATTTAGTTTGTTTGTGTGACATACATTTTCTATTGTATGGCTGTAGTTTTATTTGTGCACCAATAGATGGCAGTGCTCTATCTACATCATTGTGTGTGCTGGTAGTGGTGGTGGTGGCTTGGGTGATTATGATAATGGAGAATGCATTGGCTTCATCACATTTATTGAAAATACAATCTGAATGTTTTACTCATTAGATTTCAGGTTTCCATTAAACCCCTCAAAGCAAGTAATTTAGCACATGGTCACATGATACAGAATAGACAGGAGTGAATAAAATAAGAGGTACAGAGCGAGGGAATACGAATACTTATTTTGGTTTTGTTTTACCTAAACAAACTTCTTGGTTTCCCTTAATGTTCATTGGACATAAAAATGTATTTACATCTATCCATTGTATCAAAAGGGATTGTCTTAAGGCAGTAGTGATATACCAGAGAGTCTAAGAAATAAGCATAAGGATTGAAACAAATGACAAAATTGCAAGCACCATACAAAACATATTTGAAAATATATCAATGATGATATATTTTATGTCGATGATGATGTGATTTTAATATTTTCAGGAATCACATAACCTAAAAGCAAAAAACAATGTTATGGATGACATGCTGTAGTGAATGGACTCCCCCGAAGGGACAAATGATGACTTGAACAAATTATATGTTTGTAAGTGTAAGCTCTGATATGTTATACATTACCAAGGTCATGGTCAACAATTTTTGCTTGCCTTTTAGTTTGACTTGACAAAGTCAAGTTTTGAGGACACGGATATCAAAGAGATCAGAAATGCCTTCGCTCTCGTCCAGATTATAGCTGTAGTCACGTTCACTCGGGGGAGGAGAAAGTTTGAGCAGGGGGGTGAACACTAAGGAGAGAGTTGAGAACAGGATTGTGCGTGGTACCATCATGCAGATACAGCGTGGCACACTAATAAGACTTTACCATATGATAAAAGTAGTGCACATACCTTCAGAAGTCATTAGATCTGCTATTATATCTGCACTTGTGTCTGCAGAGAGAAGGGAATATGCGTTGTGTGATGTTCTGTGATCATACAAATCACATTATAATGAGTGAGTGAAAGAAATAGATAGAAGAGAGAACTGTGACTAGTTAGTAGTAACTGTACCCCCCGATTTGATTTCACAGACTTAACATTTGTACTATTTGCTCACCTTCTCGTGGACCTGTTTTACTGCACACAGCAGCAGCAGATGGTAGGGACTCTACAGGCTGGGTTCCTTGTGAGGTGGGTTGTCTGCCCCTTGCTTTAAGTTGGTGGGCTGCCTCAGAAGAAGCTGCACGTTTGCTTTTGGAGAACAGATCTCGGGAGGGTGGCACCGGCAGCGAAACAGGAGCCGAGGCAGTGGGGTCTTTGTTGATGAGCAGAACGTCAATGGGACCATTAACGCTCTTCAGATGAATCTGATACTGTTCCTCACAGTCCTCCACCTGAGCGCAAATGCAGGGCACGCACCGGATTACTCCAAAGAAGTAGGTTATGCCAGCATGATTATGTACGACAGTATGACATGTGTATGACAATTTGTATAGTAGCAGCACTCACAGCTTTGGGTATGGGGACATCCAACAATGTGCCATGAGGAGCCCGTACTACCAGGAGGGTATTACCTGGTGAGAAACACGTTGGCAATACTCAAGTAAAAGAACAAACAACAGCAACAATATTGTTCTGCATTTTCAAATGATATCAGGACTAATCTATAGAGGTCATTAAGATGTACTCTGCTTTGAATATGACATGTGATCATCTAGGCCATGAATTACATAGCAAGAAAATATATATATATATAATTTTTATTTTTTTTAAGATTCCTCTTCTAAGAGGAAATATAAATGATGGTTTTAATAGGAGAAAACTATAATACCATTGAAACAGTTGCAGATATCTTCATGGTTAACATATGCAAAAGTTGGTATAAGTTAAGGTACAATTGAAATAATGCATAGAAAAACATTATACAAAGCAATAAATACTACATAGCAATATATTACAAAGATCTGAGAGCGGGGGGGGGGGGGGGGGGGGGGGGGGGGGGGGGGGGGGGGGGGGGGGGGGGGGGGGGGGGGGGGGGGGGGG
>JAOPJI010000030.1:20615931-20627636 GCA_027122695.1 Merluccius productus | reverse complement strand
TCCCCACCCAAGGCCGAAACACACCATTTTATCTCAGAGAAAGCGAGAGAGAGAGAGAGAGAGAGAGAGTGAGAGACTACTCAATTGTGGAGCTCAAGGAGAGAAATCTGAACAGATCCCAGGCAGAAGTAATCCATCTCGCGTCGCCGCGATCGATCACATCGGGGCCATCCGTCTCCATGACAGCGGAGAATGCGGCGGGAATATCGCCTGCTTTCTCTTCTTCTGCAGCATCTTCCGCACGCGGCGCGCCACCGAAGCACGCGACGCGCCGCCGAAGCACGCGACGCCGCACAAATGTCTTTTTCATTAGGAACAGGAGAACCAGAACTATTTACCCCGCGACGCTCGGGTCGCCCTTCACGCCGCTGCTCGTCTCTACCTGTTTGTTCTCCCGTCGGATTCGTTTATGTTCGTATTTACTTTTCCGCGCGATTTTAACCTCGGACGATTCCCGGGAGATAAGGGCATATTTTCATATCACGTCGCTAGATTGGAGCGGCGACACAAAAGAGCCGATGTTTCCCCCCCGATACGGTTTAGTGGGAAACAGACTCTGCTGTCTCTTTCATTTTGAATTCCCTCGGCTTCTATTACGGCGAGGGGGGAAAGGGGACGCGGACGTACGTGAAGGATGTCTGAGAGACCCTGCGTTTGTCCCGAAAACATGATTTCATCTGTCGCTAACCGAGCTGCTCTATTCTATAAGTAGAGAAGAGGCGGAGGAAAGGCCTGAGCTAGCTGAAACGTAACGCAGGTTTAGTGGTTTAAAACACCGGACTCTGGGACAGGAGCGGTAAACCTGTTACCTGGTGTCCCTTGAGCAATAAAGGGGCCGGTCTGGTCTGATCTCATTGCGAGCCATGTAACTGCATCTCTGACCACGTGCACATGGAGGATGACTGAAGCCAGGCCAGATGGAAAAAAAAAACATAAGGACAAACAATCTTTAGTTGTGTGCAGTGTGCGAACTGTATCGCGGCTTTCGGGGGGGGGCTAGGGCGCTAGGCGACGCTTGCCATAATAACTGCAAAACATGGCAATAAATCCGATTTTACGAAATTGAGAGTGTCCGGCGGCTCCAGCTCAAATGGTCCAGCACGGGTCTTTTTTTTTTCGTTTTCGATGTCCGATTTAACGTTTTTTAAGACTTTTTAAGACGTAGCGCCCCCACGCTTCAATGGCGAGGACAAGAATCGCATGCAGGCCGGCATCTTTGTTAAAGTGATGGGATGAATCACCGGCATGCGCAAATCATACATTAAAAATAGCCTAATTTTACACATGACCCATTATTATGACAATACAAAAAAACAAAAAGGAAATGCATGGGGAAAAAACTGCATTTTGCCAATATTTTAGAGACCCCCCCCCAAAATTTCACAAATCATGTTTTCAGGGGAGCTCATGTCTCATTAAGGGGGGCTGAGACCCCCCCGGCTCCCCCGTAGTTCGCACCATATATATAATCAACTGAATAGTATAATACATTATAGCTTTGATAACAGCGTTATGGATATTTTAGGGATGGCAAACTGCCTTTGGCCCCCCCCAATGTAAATGGATAGCTCATACCTAAATGAACACAAGTTAGGTAAGAGGAGCATAAGGTTGCTCCTCTACCTTGACTACTTATTCAGATGGTTGCGTTATTATGAACAAGCATTACAAATGATTAATGAAGAAAGAAATAATTTAATAAAGTGAAGACCAGTTTTGATACTTTTATTTAAACTAGAATTCCTTTTTCTCAACTAACGGCTGTATAAAACTGACAACTAAACCATTTGGGCAGGAACTTTGATATAACTAATTCTGATAGACAAAAACAAATGGACAAAATATATCGAGACATGGACACTGAACAAAAAACAAAACAATTTCATAATAATTACATAAGGTACATTCAATATTCGAGACATAGGTCTGCTTTCAGGTGGAAGCTGAGCAGCAGCGGGTTCCCTGAGTTCAACTGTAAAATGACCCGCAGCGCTCCACTATCGCAGATGAAACCAATTCGCTTATCAAACCACTTTACTGCAAATGGGAGGATAGAGCAACACAAACTACGCTCTACACGCCATCCTTTTAAATTCACACATTCAGGAAGGAACATTGTTCCAATGGTAGAAAACCACTCTTGAAACTTAAAAATAAAAAATGTCACAAACATTCATGATCAAACTGTGTTCTAGGCTATTCGGCATTTGTCATAAATAAAAAAAGTATAACCATAACGAGGTAGAAATTATGTTGCTTTTAACAATTGGAGAGCCAATTCAGAACCTCTAGACTCTCAATAATGGCGGAAAAAACAATAAAAACTACATTTGCAGTTTTTATTGAGTGGATATTGCGTTGTGTCCACAGGTTTGGTTTCCAACAAAAGGTGTAAAATAAATGAGAGCCTATTTTCTAGTCCCAGGTTCTGGACTGGGTCTCATACTTCTCATACTTAGTCAGCAGTGCCTTTTAAAATATTCTGCTGCAACTGAGGGTGAAAGCATTTAAAGTCAAACATTAATTAATTCATGGCTTCATAAAAAGAAAAATGGGACTTTAGTAGCAATAAAACATGCACCAACTATAGCAACAAAAAACATCCATTGTTGCTCAACAAATGTAATTGAAATGTGTCATTCTACTCCACGTTCACTCTTCACCTTAAAACTTTAAGTAGTCTTAATTTACAAATGCATGATTAAAAAAAGGGAAAACATCACAAAGAGATAGTGTGCAGTTAAATTGTTCTTTCGCCAATATCCAACGGTGACAAAAAAATCTTTGGTTTACATTGCTGCTTGTGTTGATTGTGTTGCCTTTCATACAGACACCGCAACTGATTCCTTGATTGGATCCCCTGTAACTCTCTCTGATTGGAAATGCGTCATGTGCATAGATAGGAACATCCAAGGACTTTCAAAAACAAGACATGTTTGTAACTTACAGAACAGAATTAGTTAAAAAAAAAAAAAATTTGAGATACTTTGTTTGGATATCCTATTAAGTATATTATTTTTGTATAACAGGCAAATATTTATTGGACGACATGTACCTGTCAATCTTAAATAAATGAGTAAAAGTCAATGAATGCCCATACATGACCGCACTGTTACGACACAGACTTACAAGCAATATAATATTCTTTAACTGCTTATAATAACTGCAATATAATATTCTTTGACGTTTCATCTACAATATACACAAATCTATGCTCAACAGTGAAATTAGATAAGCAGGGGATCATTTGATTAGTGCACCCAATGTTGATTACAATAGTTGTCACTTCTTTAATCATTGGGTGCTTGGGTGTTTTTTTTGGCACTTTGAGAGTGAACCCACAGCAGAAGTCAGCTGATCACCAGGCAAGGGCACGGATGTGCAAGGCTTTGATTTAGGAGCAGCATCTCAACTGATATGTTAAGCTGGCTTCCATCTTCATTTCAACAATTATAATAATCTCAATGTGTTTAAGCATTTGCCAATGATCAGCTGGTGGGACCTAAAAAAAAAAAGAAAATGAAGCAAGCAAATAATTATTTGGATAATAGCATCTGCCACCGCTGCACATCGACCAATGATGATGATGACGATGATGAAACAAACCCCTACTTGACAGACAAGTGCTAATCTTCATCTACCCTACAGTAAAAACTACTTGGAACAAAGGTTACACTAGCATGTACCCAGAAGCACACACACACCCCATCAAAATATAGATTTCTCTTTAGGGAAAAGGTTTTCATGGTGTTCATTCAATATTTCTCTTTTGTCTCTGATTAAATGCTCACATTGCTGATCCTACAATCACACACTTCGCCCCCCCCCCCCCCCCAACCAGCAAACATTTAGACAGAGGGATCCTTCACACATCAAGGCCAACTGTAAAGCTTATGGTCTGCTGTACTGCAATATCAATGCAAGCACTTTTGGTATATCGTTTTCTTCTGAATTCAAAAAGGAAAGCTAAGAAACTAAATAGTCTGTAGTACAGCATGCAAAAACAAATAGTATGTCCTATCTGAGAGGCAGTAGAAACCTGTTAAGAACTGGAACAGAAATACATTCACTGCATACGCTTTAGGCAATTACATAATAGAACTGTTAGCACTGAGAAGATACCCTGTCAATTTACCATGTAAGAACTACATGACTTTTCAAATGTACTAAACGTTGTTCCCTGAGCAAAAAGACAATAAAATAATTAGTTTAAATGAGGTAGTATAAAACAGGATCTGCAAGGGCAACTGCAGGTGGAGAACGAACATCTTCAAATGTAAGTAGAACTGAATAATACTGGCTATGGTTGTCATGACGACGCACCGACAACACTGAATAGGCACGCAACCAGGTGTGCTTCCTATATTCCTCAAGGAGAGGATTTCATTGCGCTTGACAGACCCTCACAGTCCAATCATTCAGAACAACAGATAAGAAAAGACAAACAAATGGCGTGACTCCACAAGAGAGATGAAACAGCCATCAGGAAGTAACAAACGCTGTGCGGTGCGATCAGACGAACCCATCACACAACAGACGTACAAATAAGTACGAATTAAATACATAGTGGACATTTACCATCTGGTAAACTGAGGTAGTCAAACACCAAAAGGACTTCCTTGTCCCTTGCTGCCCCTTGCTGCTCCAGTGACAAACTGCGAAGTACTGCCAAGAAATGTAAACAATAATTTTGTTTACATTTTTGACAATCTTTTGAAACATTCATGGTGGGTGAGATTTCTCTCATACGTAAATTGAGGAGAAAAAAAAGAAAAAAAAGACTCATTCAGAGGAGATAAAACAGATCCACTGCCCTCGCCTGCCTTCATTCAAGACCTTTGCTTGCTTCCTGTTCATTGTCTCTTAGAACAATCGCAAATACTAGGCAACAAGGTCTCTCTCGCTCACACACACAAACACACACACACACTCTAGCACGCACACACAAACACAAGCGCACACACACACACATACACACACACACACACACGCTAACGCTCACACACAGAGAGAAAGCGCAGGCTGGGAACCATGCTGAGTTTGGTACTGATGGCAGCTCATCTCAGCGGACACCCTAAACTGCCGCTCCTCCTCCTGCTCCTCCTCCTGCTCCTCATGGTCGCTCTCCTGGGCAGGGCTGAAATCTGACCCGCTGCTGTCCTCCGTGCTGAGGGACGGCGGCCGGCTGCTGTGGCCCGAAGAGAGGTTGGTCATCTCGGTGTCGTCGTGGGAGTAGCGACCCGAGTCGCCCGTGTCCTGGCTGCCCTCACTGTTGGACGAGCCCTCTGTGTCTAGACAGGGCCTGGGCAGCAGGGCCTGCTGGCCGTGGGGCGGCTGGGCGGAGGAGCCAGGCAGGACCTCCTCCTCGTAACACAGCACCGTGGCGCCCTGCTGGTAGGAGAGGGGTCTCCCGTGTCTGTTCATCTGCACCTGGAAGACATGTTTCCCTCTGTGAGTGCACAAGTCACGCACCACTATAGTATGATAAATACAAGGTGTTTAACATCTATGACGTGAAGTTCACGACTATGAAGTTCAGAGAAAATAAACTTTGAGGGAGTCAATTTCTTGGTGGACACAAACAACTCATACAGTCTTACCTGCATCATCTCCACATTCTTCTCCTCGTCCCTCCTGAAGAAACTCAATTTTTTCTTTGTCTTCTTCTTCTTCTTCTTCTCTGTGTTGGACTTCACCGGTCCAAGACTGTTGATGATCAGATCCGTTCCACCCTTGAAATCAAAAGAAAAGCTTAGGATTCATATTTTTCATATTTACCTATTTTTTTAGTAATCCTAAACCTAACCTTAAAATCAAATCAAATCAAAATTATTTATTGTCATTTTGTTAAAACAAGTAAAACAAAACGAGAAGGCGTTTCTCAAGGATCAGGAGTCCACACACATTCTCACACATCCATTCCAGTCAAACGTCCCCATGAAGAATAAAAAAGAAGTGACTAGATAACTAAAAAAAATAGCAACATGAAAATAAGTAACAATTTAAATCCTGTTGTTTCTTATTCAACATAGTTCTGACATTCTTCTGTGTGTGTGTGTGTGTGTGTGTGTGTGTGTTAGCAGCCATTAAGCTTTAGTGGGTATTTGTACCTTGGCATCGATAAAGTGGTCTCTATTCATCATGGGCATCATGATATCACCATTCTCTGCCTGGGCCTCGGACCTCAGATGGTCCGCAACACCTGCTCCACCCATCCTATCGCTGTACTTATTAGCAGCCAATGGTTTCCTGGATGGAAAGAAAATAAACACATTAATTTCATCAGTGAAAAGCACAAATGAAGATAAGCAACCCAAGAGAGACAATTCAAGTCAATCTCAAATGGTTGGGTGTACACATTCATTAGAACAATAATTAGTTCTCATTATTTAGTTCTATTTAATATTTGGATGTCATTTATGACCTGTTTTTGCCTCTGCAGGCAATGATGAAGGCAACCATGATGCAGAGCAGAGCCACGCAGACTCCCACGATGATGGCCGTAACCAACGCCTGGCTCAGGTGGTAGAAGCCGTCGGTAAAAACTACAAAGATATACACACAGATTAACTTTGGTATCCACACTTGTGTGCTAAGTACTATTGCATAATGTGTGTGTCAGCCTGTCATTCATAAAAATGACAAAATCTAATGGGATGGAAACAGTTCTCTTCTATACACTGTGTGTCTCCCCTGATGTGCCTACTGTGACAAATATAACCAATGCACATGCATTGAGTTACGCATAAGGGTAAGCGATACAGATGCAGCAAGATTTAAATATTTTTACAGGAGTGGTAGCCTACATAAAGCACCCACAGGAGGTACCCCGATAACTATCTCCTTCATTAAGCGCAGCAGAGACTATCCGCTAAAGCCTGAAACATGATGGACTACACATGGTGGAAGGCATTATTCATTGTTTTCACATATAATGTGAAATGTAAAATCCTAAATCGACATAAATATACTGTAACCTAGGCTAATGAAAATGTTGTTTTGCCACGTCTCACATGAGAAACGCTGTGGGAGTTTCAAACACAACAATGTCTCCACATAATGACAAATTTCAATCATTCCACGATTAATTACTAAACAATAACCAAAAAAAACATGAATACCAACACAATAACTAACATATTAATGCTCCATGCGTTGTGATGTGACGTTGCGATGTACAAGCCCTATAGGCTGTCATGGTGCGTAATGCAGGTACGGTTCCCCCCCAGAAGAGAGACCTCCCCTACTGACCAGTGTTGTGTGGCGGTCCGTGGGCGTGGGGTGAGCTGTAGTCGGCGTCTACCGCCAGCTCCACCGTGTGAGAGAAGGGTCCGTCCCCCATTACGTTGGAGGCAGACACCTTGATCAGGTACACCTGGCCGGGCTGCAGGTTCTCCAGCAACGCCATGGTGATGCTTCCTGTCCGTCAAAGATGAAAGATTATCTTTCTCTCCTGACGTTTTTTTTAAATATACATTTGTATACATTATATAAATCTACGATTCATGTTTTAGTTTTTGAGTGTTTTTCTAGTAAGTCATTTGAAATGCATAGAAGCTACCTTTTAACCCCAGGTTGGTTTAGAAATGCAATGCAATGTTATCGTCATAATCTGGTCATTCGTAACTTTTACAAATTAATTAAACATTGTGCGATTAACGGGGTCCAAAATGAACCCCTGCCACCAGACAATGGCTGATAGATTTGACAATTTGGCAGGTGAAAGAAATGCAGGGTTATATATTAAAACAATTGCTTGGCCGGTAGACGTTTCCACACTTTGGACCGTGGTGATGAATGACCTCTATTAAGACTATAGGTGACATAGTAGGTCTTTAGGGGCTGCTTTGAGACCGCAACTCTCCTTCGCTGCGTCCTCTTACCGTCTCTCTGCAGCACCTGCCACTGGCCGGCTATCCAGGTCTTCCTGGAGGCGTACAGGATGGTGTAGTGCGTCACCGCCATGTTGTCCAGGTCCTGAAGCTTCCAGGACACCAGCGCCGTGTTGTCCTCCATCAGCGTCACCTTCACGTTGGACGGCGGTTGTGTAGGTGCTGGAGTCGGTGAGAGATCAGGGAATACACTACACTGAAATATACGTATGACAGATGTCCCCCTTTTGGCTTAGTTTAGAAAAAAAGTGTATATAACACGCACAAATATAGCTGTCATGTACATGTCATGTAATGACAAGCGCTCAGTAACAAACCCAACAGGCAGGCTAGTATGCCAATAAAGAGATGTATCTCTTTACATTCAAATGGAGAAATTTATTTTTCATCTACAAAATATGTCAACACCCAAGTGTGGGACAACATCTTGAGAGCCCTTAATTGATGATATTTAAAGTGTGTGTTGATGTCATGCCATGTGTATCTCACCTTCTGGAAAGGTGCTCTGGTAGACCACTGGGCTCCATGGGCTGGACAGCTGGTCGAGATGCAGCCGGATAGCAAACTCATACCTGGTGTTGGCCTCTAAGCCCCTGATGAGCAGCTTCTCTTCACTCCTACGTGGAACACAAGCAACACAAAAAACGTTATCATTAGCACTGCATGGACCGTCCAGTAGATGGCGCCATAGAGTCACACTAGTCTGTGAACCCATCCCTCGCTAGGATCCCATGATCCCTGCCAGCTCTCCTGGGTTTATTGTGAATAACTGGCTGCTGACCCATTAGTGTCAAGTGGAACATCTCTTAAGTTGCATCCGGTATCTGTTCCAATTTGTCAACATTTTAACAGCGACATTTTTTTGATCCCATTTATTTATTGCAACAACGAAAAGACAAACCGCTGCCAACCGTCCTAAACACCGAACAACATATAAAAAACAGCATGCAGGTGGAGCCTGTCTTACGTCTGCAGGTAGAGCACCAGCGAGGCGTTCTGCAGGCCTACAGGGTTGCAGCGGACGGTGTAGTTGACGGCGTGGTTGGCGGTGAACGCCGGCCGGCCCCAGTACAGGAACACGCCGTTGGAGCTGTTGGCCCTCGCGTAGACGTGGTGCGGAGGCGGTGGAGGAGGCACCAGGCGGTCCCGCACAGCTAAACGTTAAAAACCAGGTGGGGGGGGGGGGACAAACAATGTTCATGGTTAATGGAATTCATTTGACGTTGCATTGACGTTATTTTGTTATTGTGACCATGCTGCTCAGTCATCCTGTGTGTCCGGTCTCCTTATTGTTTCACCTGGGTGGTCAGTGTACCTGTTTGCGTGAAGAAGGTGTGTTAAAGGACTTACAAACACATCCAGGAGTGCTGACGGTCCGGTCTGCTTGGTAGCCGTCTCCCAGGAAGTTGTACGCCAGTATCTTCACGTGGTACTTCTTTCTCGGGTCTTCATCGAGAAGAGCAATTGAGAGGAAAAGGAGGACTATATTTAGAGATCACGTTATAGTACAATAAACAACCCAAGGTTTCTGGAAGGCAAGCTGCTAATTCATTTGATAACTCACACCGAGCCATAATACTAAAAAATCACGCAGGGTGGACCCTTTGTGGAAATGATATAAAGTAGTTTGGACCGTTGCAGTGGTTGTGACCGGTGAGAACCTGGGTCGGGCCGTGACGGTACAGAGGTAAAGCACCCTGACCCGGGCTTGGTGTCGTGTGGCCACTTTTTTTTCCGGGTAGATAAACACCCTATCGCCGGGCCAGAGGCTATCCATCATCCTGTCATCTAGTTTTCCACATTGGATGAACCCCCCCGCCCCTTTCCTCCTCCTCCTCTGCCCTGATTCAGACCTGCTGGCCGAGTGTCCAGGTCTATTCAGCTCCAACACATTAAGGGTGGAGTGGACAATACTCTCTGGGAACCTTCTGTTGGTCAGTAGCACTCTGACCGCACCGAGACCTGGCCCTGAACAAAAGCCATCCTAACAATAGTGTAGTATTTATTTATTGTTTTCTAGAAATACCGTTTCTAGAGTTATACACGGATGGCATATACAGTACAACTGTCGGATTTCCCGGTTGTTCTTTTTTTTCTTTGTGAACTGTATTTATTTATGTCTGCTGTAAACTGTGAAGGCCGGAAGGAGCAGCTGTGCTGGTAACTACATTATCTGTGAACCTTTTAAGGAAAAGGCAACGCGCAAATTCGGACTATAACAGGATGTCGTAAAAATAGGCATCTGCATTATCGTTATTGCTTTAATTAGATTTGCCCTTTAAAGGACGTTTATGTTCATTACAATAATCTATAGTTCAAAACTATAAAATATAATCAATTATCATCTCGTCCTTTAATCTATTTGTGCTTACTAGCCCTTGCACTGTCGCAGAGCCAAGCATAAAATCACCATAAATCCTTCGGATTTTACTACCAGAACTTTGAGCTTAAAAAATATGTCAATTGTGGAGTAGATATTGATCAGAGGATCTTGAGGGCATTAGGGAGAAGACACAGGGGGGTGGAGCCTGGTCCAGGATTGGAGGAGGTGGATGGGTGGTTGGGATGGGTGGACTTAGCGTCTCGGCCCCCCCGGCCCTCAGGAGGTTTAGGGGTGTCAGGTCAGGCTGAGATAAAACTCTGAAAGAATCTGGGGTCACGGATGTGGAACATGAGATGAGGCTACAGGGATTATCCCGCTAGCCGCAGCTTCAGTAGCATCAGATACCATGGTTCCTATTGGCAGGATTAGAAAAGACATGGAAGTGTTTCAGGATGAGCTAGCAAATATGTAAGGAAATAGTGAGTAATAGAGGGAGGAATATAGTAAAAGAACCAAACTTTTTATGTACAGTCCCCCCCCCCCCCTCTTTCCTGTCATACAATCAAAGATCTACAAAATGCTTAGGGGAATGTGTTACTGCCACTGTCCATGAGTCCATAGGACCTTGTGAGCTTGTTATTTGTGGAGCTTGTTTGGTGTCCACCTCTAAAGAAGGCCATAGTGAGAGCCCCACGGTGTGAAGCGCCACCTCTCCCCGGCCCCGCAACACAATGGCCCTGTCGTAATTACGCAGCAGAGGGGGGGGGGGGGTCGTGACATCTGGGCCATGACCCTTGACATGGAATCTGGGCAAGCTAAATCCTGCAAGAAGAAGGGTTATAGGGTCCTCTCTGGTGGGTCGGGGAGGGAGTGGAAAAACACAGCAGCGTCCGAAAGTCAAAATAAAACTCTGCTTAATCAGTGGGGACGCCGCAGAGACACGATAACCATAGTATTTAAGTTCAATCATTTAAAGGGCTTTTCTTACATAACTGATGACTAACTGCCTGCCTTTTAAACCCTTTCATTTCTCAAAAGCTCATCATTGAAATAAACCCCTTTAGAAGTTCCTTTCCCAGAGATAAATCTCACAGAGGTTTTTTTTTTTGTACCATAAATTGTGCCACTTTTTATTTGAGGGACATTTTTGTGCTTTTTGTGGTCACCTGATTTTTTTACAGCCCACGCGGAGCTCATGTTGGCCCCTGACGCTTTGTTCTGCTCTGTGAAAAGGCCCCCAGGCCACAGCAAGCAGCAAGGCCTCGGCAGGGGCCATAAATGTCAATTCCCACACTGACCAACACACCAGCATCCATCACCCAGCTCTCTTTTAGTCACACACACACACACACACACACCAGCTTCCAACACCCAGCCCTCGTTTAGCCACACACACGCATGCATGCCCGCGCACGCGCACGCACACACACACACACACACACACACACACACACACACACACACACACACACACACACACACACACACAC
>JAOPJI010000030.1:20501522-20513959 GCA_027122695.1 Merluccius productus | reverse complement strand
AATATACATATATTATATATAATACATATATATTATATATATTATATAGTATCTTTGTCAATAGACCAAGCTACACAGGTACCTTTTTGTAATCATAATGAGCAATTCACAATGCAGCCCCAACATAATCTGTCACTATGTCAAAATTGACTAAATGAAATCACATACTTACAAAACATACTTACAAAATTGCAATGATATTATTTAATCACTAGGAGGTGCAATTTGTTTTATTTTAGAGATCGGTAAAAAAGCAGGTGTATATTTTATCCTCCGGTGCTCTCAAACAATAGGAATCAAAAATTATGAAATATGACATTAAATGTAAAATAATTAGCTATGATCAACATAACATTTGTGCAATCAAGAATCAGTTTTTAATTAAGTCCTGTGGTTTTGTGATTAAAATGTATTTTTCCATAGTACATTTGAACAATATCTTTTTAAAACTAAGCTCACTTAAATCAGAACCACAGTGAACCTGGATGTGGGTCACAACGCAGCACTGACCCACATGAGGACTACCTTGGTACTTTTACTATAGCTTGTAAGCCGTTACAAAGACCTCAGATCCAGAGTTATTCAGTCAGTTCTGCTTGGCCAGCTTCTACCTGATCATGGGTTGGGGTTATAAACTGTGTATAAATACTGTGTATTATCAGCCGTTTCCTCACCTGAAGACTGACTCAACATAATGTAGTGACTGGACACGTATCTGGCAAGTATCATGTAGAAAAACCAGTCAGATGCAACATTTAATTTGAAGCAGTTTTAATAAATACATGTTTGAGGTTAATATAATCGGTATATCTGAAAGAAAAAGAAGCTAGGAAATGACATTGATAAAAAGTAAATGTACATAGGCTATACAGTGAAATAATCACATTATGGTCTCATGCTAGACAAGAAAATACTGTTCTCAGACAGAAGAGGGTGATCTGTGGGAGAGCTCTTGAAATACAAACAGTCCCAAGATTTTGGCAGGCAGTCAAACAGTCATCCACTTTCAGGTCAATTTAGATGACTATGGACATGAGTCAGTCTATGGGAAGTACATTTACCACACCCTACCCTGTAGAAATATTAAGATATTGATCCTCCAGGTCATACCATCACCCTATTTTTTTGTTAATTTCTATATTTGGAGATACAGTAGTATTATGGTTTAACTTGGTAATATGCCATTATTGTATTCCACAGAGAACCAAACCACATGTTAGGCCAATCTACACCAATGTCAAACCCATGGTCAGCCCTACTCTGTCTGGCGCCAACATCCGCACTAAACAAGAAAATCTAAAATTGCATACTGGATAACTTTCATGGATTAATAGGGTTAACAGTTATGATCTGCTGTAAAAGAGGTGAAGTCTACTCCTACCTTCACACAGACCTCATTGCTGAACAGTGGCCGAGAAAATCAAGGTCTAAAGTCTCAAATCAGATGGTTTGTCATTAGAAATCAAACTAGAATAGAACCAAAAATAACGTGGTCATCATCTAAACATCTCCCTTCCAATGTGTGCAATATGAATTTATAAGTACATGTTTTCTTTCCAATTGTATCCTATGTGTATTCACAGTAATACAAGCATAAAAAAGGAAAAATTAAAGGCCTACAGCAAACCGTAAGAGAGGAGTGGACTCTCTGGGCCCTACTACACACAACACCTCCAGTTAAGCAGGTTAGCGGCGTCCGTTCGCCTCTAGATGAGTATATGTGTGTGCAGCAACATGTCTACACATCAAAGGTATCCTCGCATAGCAAAGCTTGACAAAATGGCGCTTTCTGGTTCTCCCATCGAGGGAGCAGACCAAGGATGGCGTGTCCCTCTTACCCGTCTCAAATCACCCCATTCCACATCAACCGCTCCCCCCCCCTCGCCGTCATCAGGTGCTCAGGAAAAGCTGCCGTTCAGGCATCAGGTTAGCGTTGGGAGCGCCGCTGCGTTGGGGTCGATCAGCGCTCGGCACTTCCTGTTGCCGTCACAGGGTGGAGTAAAACAGGATGTAGGCGGCGGACGACTTGACAGAAGTAGAGGTGGACATCTCCGACACCTCGTGGTCGTCGAACTTGTACCATCGCTGTTTGGTGGTGTTCTTACAGTAGGCGGTGTAATGGCCTCCGTCGAGGCCCCCATAGTGGTTCTGGGAAACGGAAAGGAAGAAGATTCTTTCTATCGCCGTTTGTCATGTAGAACGAGACTCTTATTAAGTGCTAGCGATTTCAGTGTTGTCATAATTCTTGGTATTATTGGTCCTGCCACCGGCTGGAGAGCACTATGATCTCCAGGAAAATGTAAACTTAACCTTTGGTGTCCTGCAACGGTCAGTGTTTGGTTCATTACTCTTTGCAGTCTACAAGCTACCGCTTGGTGATATTACCTGTAGTTATGAGAGATTAGCCGTTGTATCAGACGCTACAACCCTTTCTAAAAACACGATATGCCCAATATATGGGCCTAATTAAAAGAGCTCTACTTACAGAGACCCCATAAAGGCAGTATTTCTTGAGGTTTTGCCGGGGAGCGATGACGTAGAGGGACAGGTCCAGGTTCTCCAGCGGGAAGTCAACAGACGTCTGGAGCTTCTGCTTCCAGCGGCCCTCATAAGAGAATCTGCAGCAAATAGGTGAACCAAATAATAGTTTAGTGTAACCGTTACAAGACAATACATATCCGTGCAATTAACTTGAACAAATACAATGACTATAGGATAATCTGTTCATGTGATAATCTGTTCATATAGGATAATCTGTTCATGCGATTCATACTGGGGAGCATCCATCCATACATCTTTCGAAGTTTCTACCGTCAATGACTTTCTTTTCATTCTAAAAGCTGACCCAAGTTATCGCATGTCAGTGGTCTGTCTATGATCGTCTTGTGTGGTTCGGCTGTGATTTCTACAGCTTTGAAAGAACCCGATGCAAGAGGCGCAAATGTACCGTTTCAGGTGCACCAGAACGATAGGCGGGACTTTCCAGATCTCCAGTTTCTTGGTGGAGTCCCGATGGGCCTTGCAGTGTCTGCAGAACACTTTGTTGTTGTCAGTCAACCGTTCCTCTTTGGAAAACAGCCTCAAGCAGTCCTGCCATGTGACATGCAAACACAGTGGAAATGTGGGCAGGGCTAATGTGCAGAGGTACATTTACATTATAGTGCATTTAGATTGGTCAACATTATTTGTCAAACATTCTCCGTGACCGCATGCATTATGGGTGTCATTACTGCAACCAAGACACCTTTACCTGCAGGGAACATCTGCTAGTGGAGGCCAGGGGCAGCGACAGGTACATGAAGGTCTCGAAGGTGCGTGACTTGCGGTGGCAGGTGAGGCATTGCACAGTGGACTTGAACTGTCCCTGGAACAGCGCTACGATGATGGACTCGTTCAGCAGCTTGTGTTTGCTCCAGGCCAGGTCGGCTGCCTTCTGGTCGTCCAGGTGGTCGTTTTCCTCCTCCTTGTAGCGCTTCCTGTTGTCCGCCTGACCATGCCGGGGTACGATAAATACAATAAACAACAACAAAAACAACAACATGCTGGATTCTTATTATGAAGCCAGAACCTACCAACAGTTAAGTCAGATTTTGCAAATATTCAAGTCCAAACCAAGATGTGTGTGGTATGAGAATGAACAAGGGATCGAGCCCGAAGAAGCTCGATGGTTCTGCTATCTGATGGTACAGATACACTGGACTACACATCTTGTACATGTTAAATGTGTTGGGGACTGGCATGAGACCAGCATAAACAATCAACAATTAGGCTATACTAGGCTACATTTAGAAACATACAAAAAATCCTAACATGATTTTTTCCCCCATCCAATTCTTAATAGTAATGAAAGATTGTACTAGGGGCGAGCCTGTCCCTCCTTTGAATTAGCATGCAGGATAGTATAGAGAGAGAGAGCGAAACCAGACACATGCAGACACGACACGCTAGTTACTTACTCGCTTATTTGCCAGCAAAATGTACCCCAGTAAAAAAAAAAGATGATAAGTTCTTGAAGGCAATGCTGCAATAAAGCCATACTAGACACCGACATTATATTATATGTTGTAGACGAAGCCCGAGTCACCAGAAGTCAGATATATCCCAGAGTCACCAGAAGTCAAATATAAATCTTAGAGGTTAAAAAAAATTAAATGCTAAAACTTAAAAATAATACAATAGCTGAGGAAAATGGAGTCACCAGATTAGAGGTTCTGTCTGTCTGTCTGTCTGTATGTGTGTGAGTGTGTGTGTCCTACCCCATCTCACCATAATGTCGTCTCTGTTTTAGTGTGTTTCTGTGATCATGACTGGATGTTCGGCCACCGCACTGGGCGTCTAGCAGCTGCTCACCAGCCAGCACCTCATCCCCATGGACAACATTATTTAAAAATGCCTGCTTGTAATACTATGCGTGTCACTTATGGCCCCCATTGCACTCCTAACCATCCCTGGAAGGAAGGACCCCCACTCTGCGCTCCTTCTCAAGGTTTCTTCCTGATATCCAGGGAGGTTTTTCTTGCAAGAATTTGTTCCCTACCTTGTTGAGCTCTTTAAGTCAGTTTCCTACACTGTACAGGTATTTAAATTCAGTCCCCTACCTTTGTGAGGTCTTTACGTTTATTCCATAAGATCTTCAAGGTTGTTTTCTCGTTGTCTTTAGGGTGGTTTGTTCCATACCTTTTAAGTTCTTCAATTCAGTTTCCTGCCTTGTTGAGGTCATTTATTCTGTTTATTACCTTGACAGGCTCTTTGAGTCCGTTTTCCCTACCTTGTTGAGGTCTTTAAGGCCGTTAAAGCCCTACCTTGTTGAGGTCTTTAAGGCCGTTAAAGCCCTACCTTGTTGAGGTCTTTAAGGCCTTTAAAGCCCTACCTTGTTGAGGTCTTTAAGGCCTTTAAAGCCGTACCTTGTTGACATCTTTAAGGCCGTTAAAGCCCTACCTTGTTGACGTCTTTAAGGCCGTTAAAGCCCTACCTTGTTGAGGTCTTCATGGAGCCCGTCCATCAGAAAGAGCAGCAGCTCCTGTGAGTCCTGCTGGTCGTAGCCAGAGAACTGGTCGTTGATCTTGCCAATGGTGATCTTGAAATCCCGTGCGCTGATGCACTTGTACAGGCCCGACCACAAGGCCTTCATTATCACCCCAAACTCCTCCGCCACCTCACCCTTGTGGCCCAGGATGTTGGCCCTGGCACACAGGAAGAAAGAAGTGGCACATTACTTCTTAACTCTGGTTCTTACAATAAGCCGCAAATCTCAAACCCAATCCAGTTTTGCAAGAAATAGTATAAACCAAATCATGTTTTGTAAATTGTTGCACGATCTAGATGTTTTATAGCAGGCTTCTAGGCCTTGGCAAAACAGTAGGCCTTCATGGTTGTTTGAAATGCTCAAACCTAACTGCTTTGGAGCTCATACAATGTAGATCATACAAGTTGTCAAGGGCTCCGGATGAACCTTTCAGCTTTCATGCCGTGACCCACTCATAGTCCTGACCTGTTGATGTCCTCCTTGTAGTAGTTCTTGTTGAAGTAATCGGCCATGGCTGGAGTGTTACACAGACACTGCAGGATGGAGTTCATGTAGCAGGTGTTCCCCAGGTTGCGTAGGCCGGTCAGGGAGACCCCCGGGCCCCCGAACACGGGGTTCAGGTTCCGGATCTTGGCAGCCGTCGGCCGTGCGATCTCCACTTTAGTGTAGGTTTTAGCGGCAGGTCTAGAGAGGGACACACGCACACACAGACAAGACAACGCTGTAAAGGTTCACCACCAGGGGGTGGTGGTGGTCACCCACCTCTCTTTCAGGTAACCACGCCACCGAGGATAATGGGGGGGATATGCTGCGTATGACTTATAGCAAATGTAGTATCTGTGTTGCACCTGATGTGTTATGAGTGTGTGTGTGTCATACTTAGTGTCTCTGTTTATGGTGGGTGTGACTGCAGCAGCGGCGGCGGCAGCGTTAGCGTTCTTTTTCTGGGCCTCGTCCCGGAGGTCCTGGCTGATGTCCGGTGAGGAGTACGATCGCTTCAGTTTGGACTGCTCTGCGTCGCCGCTGGCTTCCTGCTCCGGGGTGCGAGGCGACTTCTGCTTGGAGGTGGGCGGCGTGGGGGGCGGCGTCTGGGGAACAGTGACCTCTGGCGGGTACAGGTGCACACGGTTGGTCGGGGAGTGGTAATAGCGGTAGGTGCCCGTCACCGTGTCCAGGAACTAACAGAAGACACAAGACAGTGAGTGAGTCATTCTGCGTCCGTCCAGCTGACCGTAGGACTGAAGAGGTTTTAATAGTCGATTAGAGTTTGTTTCTTAAGGTCAACGTTTGACTTCAGGCACCTTCATCCAGCCAATGGGAAGTCCTGGGATGCTTCTTCCCATCTCCTCACTCCTGGCTCTGGTCAGTGGCTCTCTCTGTGGAAGACGCGCACACACACACACACACACAAACGAATATTTCTATACTGTAATGGGAACTTTGAATAGTATCTGGCTTGCAGTTTGAAGTCTCTTATAAATGGACTGACCTTGATTTCGCTGACTAGGTGATTGGGAGCGGGAGAATCCAGGGACGCACTCTTGCCGGGTGTGTCGGAGCCCAGCTCTCTCCCCTTCCTCTCCTTCTCCACTCCCGCCCCGTTCACTTTCTCCCCCTCCTCCTCCACCTCCTCTTTGGCTTTCTGCCTCTCCAGCCTCTTTCTATCCTGATGCATTTTGTCCTCCTCTTCCTTCCTCCCTGTACCGCCTTGTTCCCGCTCCAGTGTGTCCTTTGATCCGTTGTCTCCATCGCGTCTCTCCTCCTGTGAACCGTGTCCCTGCTCTGACGCCTCCTTCTCTGCGGCCGCTCGGTCGCTGTGCCGGTCCTCAGGCTGGGAGCTGCCGGGTTGCAGCGGCGGCTTCGCCAAGCGGTTGGGCACAGACGGGCTGCTGGGGTCCACATCCCTGGCCTGGCCGTTCTGGTCGGGCTTGGGGTCGGGGTCGGCAGACACACGCGCAGTGGGCTTCTTAGTCCGGTCGATCTGAAACATGATACACAGGATATTATAGTCTGTGTGAATAGAGCATCAACATTCAATGTATAAACTATACAAACTACAATATATAGAAACTGTCAAAACGTGTCTATGGGCCAGTTTGCACAAGTTAAATATCTAGATTCTACAGCCAATTTTAAATCTGGTGATGAAACAGTTGAAAACAGCTGTCTACATCTATCGTACAACTGCTCCCGTCTGTTTAGATGGAGAAAACACCTCCAATCAGCATCACCATCGCTTGTGTAGACAACAGGATCATATAACAGGTCATGGCATACTGTAGCTCATAATATACTTTCACATGAAAGAGGTCTTAACCAGAATGTATGGCCTAAATGTGAAGTGTTGCATGTATACTCCCTAAAGTCAGGCAGGTGTTCACAGCATGCTTACCTGGGGGATGGTCTTGGCGGCAGGGACAGAAGAGGTGGTTGTAGCCGCTGGGGGTCCTTTCTTGGCCAGGTCCAGCGTGGGGTTTTGGGAGAAACTGATGGGGGAGTCGACAGTGTCTGGCAGCTTGTCCGGTATGACGTGTGTTTCGGGGAGGGCCTGCACTGCAGGAGCTACTCCGTTGACTTGCGGAGGGGCCGGAGTGACGTGGGCTTCGGGGACGGGCTTGGGCTCCGGTTGAGCTGGAGCCGGGGGCTTCGGTTCCTCTAGGGATGGGTAGCTGAAGTTCACTGTTGCGAACAAAACAGACATGCTGTTGGTGAATTGGTGAATTGGTACAACCTTTGGGGCGTCTAGGGCTGTACGATAAATCGATATTAATATCAATCGCGATAATATCTGCCACGATAACGGTGATGTGTTTTTAAAATACATTTCCGATATACATTTAACAGCATCAACAGCATCAATCTGACTCTTATCAGCTGTATGTAATTAGGCCTAATCAACTCCTCTTTAAAAACTGAGGGTTGGAACCATGTCATTATGTGATCTGAGGAAGGCCAGTTCGGCCGAAACGTTATCACCTCAATAAAAACCTCGTAACTCGGAGTGTGCGGCACTACTTTTCTCTTTTTCAAGTTTTGGTCCAGGTTGCCAGCACCTCTTGACCTGGTGTGCGTCTGCACCTCTCCCAAAAACTTCTATCCCCATAAAAGGTAATTTAATATCTTGATAACGATGTATATCACGATATGTATGATAAGTTTTCTGGATATAAATATATATATAATAAATAAATAGTCTATATAAAATAACCATATCAACCTATTTTTGTATACTCCTGTGTGACTGTAATACTTGACAAATGACACATTTTTCATCACTGTACTGTAATGCAGCCTTTAAAACCAGGCAAAGACAACACTTCATTCTCAACACTTCATGATTCACTTCAGCCATATCACAATATTACGATATCCAAAATCTAAGACGATATCTAGTCTCCTATCGCGATGTGGATATAATATGGACATATTGCCGAGCCCTATCTGTGTGTATAGTATACCATCGTCAACACTGGTGTGGTCGCGGTGGTACTCACACTGAGGGAGCATGTTGATGATGTCCTGTCTGGGGGGCCGGACCTTAGCGTAGGTGGTGAACATTGGGTAGAACAGTAGCCAGTTCTCGTAGCCCCCCTCCAGGACCATGGGCTCACTGCGAAGGATAGTGATGCTATCCCACTGTAAAACCAACCAAAACGCACACACATTAAGCAATGCTGGGGGAGCTGAAACCAATGCTGGGGGAGCTAAAACAAAATGTCTTCTCCTCCGACCCCTCAGGTATACATCGACCTGGGAGGCGTTACCTTGTAGAGGGCGTCTTTGAGGCTTTGCAGAGTGGTTCCCAGCTTGAGGTCGGGAATGGAGCTAAACCAGTCCAGTATCACTATGTAGTCCACGAAGCCCCGCCGCCTCCACTGCTCCTTGGACCCCTCAGGAAGGTTCACCTCAATCTGGGTGACAGTGATCCTGAAAGACAAGCACAGGTCACCGAATCAGCTGCAGGTGATCTCACCACACAACAGCCCTTTAATGAGCCCATTGTCATTGTCTGTTATTCAAGCTTTTGGTTGCATCATTAAACTGGAATGCGGCCCGTCGGCATGCTTCCGTGTGAGTGGATAGCGTTGGTTTGTTCACCATCACACACATTTAAAGTCCTGCGGCCAAAGCATCATTTAAGCGTGTCCTGCAGTCTTACCCTGGGCTTATGGCCTCTTCAGGGACACTTATGCAGGTCTGAGACGGGACCTGAATGTGGGACTCCTCAAAGTCCTTGTGGCTTCGGGCATCCATGACAATGATTGTGATCGCCTGGTCCTTCATCATGTGGAAAAGCTTCTCCGCCGTAATGCCCCCTGCAGGTGGTCCCGGCACTGTGGGGACGATCACTCATTGAACACAAATATATATATACATATATATACTGTATATGAATTCAGGAGTATGATAATGCAGATGATTTTTTTGGCATTTGTATTCCTTTCAAATTTGGCAGCAGTACCTTTAGAAAGTGCATTTTTCAGTTCATTTTGCTCTCCTTTGACCTAAAACAAATAATAATTAATTAGTTTTCCATTTAGTTTATTATCTATTTTCAACTGAGCACATTATTATTATTATTATTATTATTCATGATTAGCAATTTGTTTTCTTTGACAGTCAAAGCTAATATTATTTCTTATCCACTTATCATCCACACCTATATTAAAAACAAACAATATTTAAACTGAATTATAACAATTTTAGATCTATAAATACTACAGCTATTAGTTTTACCAGATCAATGTGATATAATCTGCTTGACCGTATAATTATCGAAAGTTAATATATGATTGAGGTTGTGCTTTGGATCCTTGGACATGACTCAGTAAGTTTATGAACTACAGCCACTCATATCTTTCTGCTACCATTCACCATTTTGATACGTGTGTGAACACCAAACACAGCCTTGCTTATCTGACAACACTGCTGTTTTCCAAGTCAAATATGTTTCAAAACAATCTCTGACCTTTTTGGCGCATGTGCAGGAATACTATCCTCTAAATACCGTACAGATGGTTACAGGTAGTATTTCAGAATGGAAGATGATGAAAGATGAAGGACATCTCCACCTTCTCGTTGTTAGCCGAGGACCCTTTGGGAGCACCTCTGCCAACATCCTTCACAGCTTTCTCCTCCTTCTTTGCCTTCACCTCTCGTCTCTCCTTCTCCTCAAGCTTTTTTCGAACTTCAACTTCTTCATACCTGTTTGCAAAAAAAGCCATTGTTTACTTTCCGATCAGCAAAAGACAATGTGGATTGGGTTAGCCCCCTAACCCTAAAATGTTATTCTTGATTTAAAATACATAATATACTTATAACACAATACCTCTAAATAGTACACAAATGAACAAACCTGAGTTTAAGGCTTTCTGCAAGCTTTTCAGCTTCTTCTATGGCTTTTTTAAAGCTGGTTGGGCCAAACAAGGACAGGAAATACTCCTTTCAAGGAGGGGATGAAGATGGTTATTATCAACAGTGACAATCAATGCTCAACAAACACAGTTGGGTCACTAACCCAAACCCACTTCTTCCCAACATCAAATCAAAGCCATATTGTTGTTGTGTAATGTACAAATTCAGTATACCTGCTGCTGCTTGAAGTCTGGCCTTTTTTTGAGGAGATCATACACAGTTAGATATTTCATATACAGGACATAGGCCCTCTCTTCATCCCTGTCCAAGCGACCCTCTTCTGCTGCCTTAAAGATCTTAAAGGCACTTTGAACATAACTGTGGTACAGGGAGAAAATACAGGGACAACTAACATTATAGAACAGTTATTGGAGGCTATCTAATGAATATCAACTGCAGTATTGTTCTGTTTCAATAGATCACAACATGGTCTAGACTCCAGACTCTTATCCATGTTACTATTTAGTTTTTCCCTGTAAGAAGTACCTTCTGGTGCTCGTCTTGTCGGGCTTTATCTCAGCCTTCTTGTTGAGGTCCCCCAGAGATGTGGAGAGATACAACTCCTTCACCCCAGTGGCCACCGCTGGCATCTTTATGAGTCGCCGCTTTCCAGCCAGCACACAGCGATCATATTATAGCTGCAAAACACAACGTAGTGAAACATTACCAAACGCCACGTTACCAAAGAGCACATTGTAATGAAACGTTACCAAAGAGCACATTGTAATGAAACGTTACCAAAGAGCACATTGTAATGAAACGTTACCAAAGAGCACATTATAATGAAACGTGACATTACCGAACAGCACATTGTAATGAAATGTCACGTTACCAAAGAGCACATTGTAATGAAACGTGATGTTATGTTATCGAAGAGCACATCAGTAAACGGTTAGTGTTACAGCAGTATAAATGGTTAGCGTTACAGCAGTATATAGGTTGGTAGTGTTACATCAGTAAAAGGTTAGTGTTATATCAGTATAAAGTTAGTAGTGGTGTTACATCAGTATAAAGGTTAGTGTTACAGCAGTATAAAGGTTAGTGGAGGTGTTACATCAGTAAAAGGTTAGCGTTACAGTAGTATACAGGTTAGTAGTGGTGTTACATCAGTAAAAGGTTAGCGTTACCGCAGTATAAACGTTAGTAGTGGTGTTACAGTATAAAGGTTAGTGTCACAGCAGTATACAGGTTGGTAGTGTTTACATCAGAGTACATCATTAAAAGGCTGGTTGGACCAGCACCCTCCGCACCCCAGGGTGCCACCGTGTTGCCCCAGCTCGACTATAAGAGCAGATCATCAGTAATATATCACTGAGCTGATCAATAACCCATGATCAATAACCCTGATAGCCAATAGTGTCATACCGTAACCTAGCGGTTAGCCTAGCGGCTAGCCTCCATGGGTAAGCTCATGTTAGCTCCTCAGCTAAAGCTCTCTAGCTACTACTAGCTCAGCTAAAGCTAGGTCGCCACACGCAGAAACGTCCTGTATTGATCAAGGCATCATTCAATAATAATCCCATATTAACGTGAGCCGCAGTACCTGTCTCTCCGCACTTCAGTTCAGTGACTTCCGGGTTCTGGTTCCGACACTTCCGAGAACCAAAGAAAATATAATCAGTCAACTACGTCATCGCAGTGTCACCGGATGTTTTTGTAGCTAACAATAGTAACACCAATACAATAATACAATAATACAATAACATAATAATATAATAATACAATAATATAATAATAATAATAATATTAATAATATTAATAATAATACAATAATACAATAATATAATAATATAATAATAATACAATAATACAATAACATGATAAAATAATGATACAATAATACAATAATACAATAACATAATAACATAATAATATAATAATACAATAATACAATAAATATAATAATATAATAATAATACAATAATACAATAACATCATAAAATAATGATACAATACTAAAATACTACAATAATACAATAATACAATAACATCATAA